>PVIR01005233.1:0-7500 GCA_004026965.1 Petromus typicus
TCACTTATGAGGATATCCTCAAGGTATGTCCATTTAAGTAGAAATGATTCAAACTTATCATTTTTTATGGCAGAGTAGTACTCCATTCTGTAGAAGAACCACAGCTTTTTTATCCAGTCTCCAGTTGATGGACACTTGGGTTGTTTCCAAGATGTAGCAATCACAAACTGAGCTGCTATAAACATGGGTGCACATATGTAAATTTAATTAAGGCTACATACAAATATTTATTGCATTTAGAATGCTTGCTTTCAATGATATTAAATTAGAGTATATCTATTCCATCTAAAGTATTGACTTTCATGGGAAAAATGGTCTCATGGTGTAAATTAATAGCTTGCTGAAAGATAAAAACATTTCCACTTTTATACTTGTTCTTGCTTTTCTTGCAACTTGAATGTTTTATCCAAATTAGATTAGTTTGCAAAGATTACAAATTAATATAAGGCAAGATCTGTTACTGTTTTTTAAAAATTTATTTTGAAAAGATGCCCACTGGTGTGTTATCCTACATTACTAAATATGTCTAATCTAACTGCCTGCAGAAAAATCTGAATTAGTAATATCATGACTTTTTGTTCAGTAAAGAATCAAAACACTTTGTTGGCCTCACTACAGACAGAACCAGAAATTTTGCTGACTAACAATATATGCTCCATGGAGAGTGGATTAGAAAAGGAAGGGAAACAAGGAGCCCATGTTGGAGTCTGCTGGAGTAATTCAGAGAATGTATGATAATTACAGCAATATTAGCTGTAAGTCAGAGAAGGAAAACAGTACTAAGTGTTGGCTAAGGTGTGGATCAATTACAACTCATAATGGATGGGGAGTGCAAAGTGGTACAGCCACTTGGAATGGTTTAGCAGTTATTTATGTTCACCATATGGTACAGAGGCCTCACTTCCAAAAGGAAACATAATACACACACACACACACACACACACACACACACACACACACACACACACACACACATACAATCCCATTGAAATAGCAGACTTTCATCTTTACTAGTCACATTGGGCTCCTGATGCATCTCAATCAACAGACACTTCTACATATTTATTCTAGAGAAATGAGAACTTTGACTAATTCAAAATCCTCTCTTGTTCATACAGGTAGTAGTCATAACCACTAACACCTGGAAACACATGTTCTTCATGGGTGATTGAACACACCTTAAGTACTTACATAACATGGAATACTGTTCAGCAAGAAAAAGGGGGGTTATTGATACACTCAGCAATATGAGTGAATATCATAAATATTACACTTATTTTAAAACACCAAAAGTAAAAGTTTCTAAGCTGTATTATTCCATTTAAATGACTTTCTCAAAAAGACAAAATACAGAGATGGAGAACAGATCAGTAGTTGCCTGAGGTTATTATTATGGTTTAGATCTAAATGTCCCTCCAAAAATCGTATGGGGTCAGAGGTGGGACTTCAGGAAGGTGATCAGATCACAGGGGATGAACCCACTGTAGTGCTCATGAGATGGAGCCTGGTTAGCAGGGGTGGGTCACTGGCCCATGAACTGGATGGGCGAATGCTTGTTCCTAGCTCCTCTCCTCTTCTTCTGTTCCCTGGTTGCTATATGATGAGCAGCCTTCCTCTGTCCTGCCCTCCCATCATGTTGCTTCTGCTTGGAGCCAGTCAACCATGGAATGAATACTCTAAAACCATGAGCCAAAATTAACCTTTCTTCTTTTGTGTGTTAGATATGTTTGTCCCAGTAGTGAGAAAATGCTTAATATATATAAAGTTGGGTGTGATGACGACAAAGCCACATAAGGGAAGTTCTCGAGGTCAGACTAATGATTCTGTTCCTAATTGTGATGCTGGTAGTTACAAAATTTATCAAAATCACTGTTTTACAAGTAAAAAGTAGACTTTAATATCTGAAATTTTTAAAAAACTGTCCATTAAAATAATTGTAAAAAAAACCAAAGGTATCTATTTAAGAAGGATCAGTTATGAAGAATGAATCAGATGCATCAAACTCCAGAGGCATGAGACTCACAGGGCTGCTGGATTACTCAAATAAGACATGACTCCAGTCTTGACTAGGGTCATGTCAGTGAGGCAGGGAAAAGTGGTGAGGTTTCATCAAACATGATGTTATACAAGGAACAACATGTGAGGGGTGAGAGATGGTGCTCCTTTTTAGTCTGTTTGTTTTAGAGGATTCTATTTTTAAACCTTAGCAATTATTGTTCATCAGAAGTCATTCACCAGGAGAAAACTGGACACAAATAGGATTTTAGTGGAAGAGCAATAGCTTACTTTGAGATGCAGTAAGGTCTATGGTACGACTGTAAATTTGTAAGCAGTTATTTACATGGTGTAACGGCTCAATGGAGATACTTGTGTTCTATCCAAGTAATGTTTTTTTCAGAGTGACATAATACACTATAATTTTATAACTGACATTTCCAGGAATCCAAAATAGCTCATTAAAAATGCAAAGTGTATCTTTTCAATTCATTGAAATATTCCTCCAGGAGACATTTCCAGCTTGGGACCTGCAGCCTTTGTACACTAATTTGTTGTCTGTACAAAGGTACACAGCAGATGACTGGAGTCTTAGTAACAAGGGTAATTACTTCGCTCCCCAGAGTAGCTTGGATCTCTCTTTAGCTCATGACAACTATCAGCTCCACCGAGAGCAAGCTCTTCAGCCTCCAGGATAAAAATTAAAAACTTGAGTAGGACAGATGTTTTCAGAACTCCAGAGGTACCCGTCTTTAATAACCCTTGCTAGGGTAGTCTTTAATTTTACAGTTCAAGGACAGTGGGAAAAAAACACATCTGCCTCTTGTCACATAACATTTCTCAGTAGGCCTAATTATGTTTATGGTACTTAATTCCTCCTGGTTAGGTTTTTGTTCTCATTAGCACTGGAAGAAGAGATGCGATGCCTGACCTGCAGAACAAGAAGCATTTCTTTATCATCCCTCTAACAAAGTGAAAATAAACCTGTGAAGCATAATGTTTCTCAGAGCCAGTGACAGGGTTGTTCCTATATGGTTTTGTTTCAGATGAGTAAATCTGATCTTCCAGAACATCATTTTCATTTAGAGGCATACATCTGCTATTTTTATTGACTGTCTCCAACACAGTTCTTGACATACAGTCAAAATTCACAAGTACTAATTGATGCTGACGTTCTCGATTGTGGTTATGCTGAACCAAGGTTAAATGCCTTTCTTCATTTTGTCTGTTCTTATCATGCTCCACTGTACACCCTAATCCTTGCACAAACAATTTTTCTATTTCTGAGTCTTCTTCACTCCTTCGAGGTTCTCAAAGGCAAAAGGTTCTCTTTTAAAACTTGGAACATTACATTTGTTGAAAAGATTCAGAATTTGTGAGCTCTGAAATTCAAAAAGTGGCACTATTTTTTGAAAATATAAAGATATGGCATAAAGGTCAAGTTGCCTGCTTTGAGTTTTTAAACAATTGCTCTCTCTTGGATGGTGACATAAATTTCGTGAATATCAGTTACATGAAAACAATCTATTTTATTACATAGTTGTATAATTTTCCAAAGGAAAAAAATTTAATTGCCTAAAATGCAATGAATTAAAATAGAAATAAATTACAAACATGTTTTCTAATTCTTAATATGATGTATCACCGAATAAAAACCCGTGAATAACAAAAAAATTAAAAATTAAAAATTAAATGTTAAAAAAGGAGTTAAATCCCTCATGGTAACATGTCTCAGACATCTACCTGGTCTAACTGGGATTCAGAAACTGCCTGCCTGTGAGGACCTAGTGAGTGTACTGATGTCCAAGAAAGTTGTCACTTGTGAGGAAGTACGGGAGCAGAGACAACGCCCAGAGGAGAAAAGTTTAGATTTAAGAGCTCTCATTTTTCATATTTTGGCTTGAGTTCTCTTGAGAGTTAAAGGAAAGATCTTCCCTTAAATACAGTCAATAAATTTACCAAACTTAAATGTAGAAAACATTTATATTATTTTTTGAAAGTTCCCTTTGCTAGTATTAGATAATTTAGGTAGGGGAGGAAGAGAAGGCTGCCTTCCTCCACAGTACACAATCTAGGTAGCTTCTTAATGATGGCATATTGAATCCTAACAGAATTCCAGTTGAAAGGAAACGAACAAACAAACAAATGCTCATTTAGACTAGAAAGATCTGGCTATGTAAATAAGAACCCTTACCTTATTTTACAATACTATAAATGTGTATTAAGAATCAACTAATTGACTATCCATAATAAACTTTTTAGCTACACTACTTGTAATTTTTTCATTATTTAATAAATGATTGTAAATCTTTCAATAGTACAGTAGGCTTTCCTTTCCAACTACTTAATTATATTTACAGCTTACCACCAGTTCCTTGTTTCTCTTACATTTTTGTGCACAAATTTGAATAGAATGCAACTCCACAACAGCCAAAGTTTGATTTTCTGACTTTTTAATTTTTCTCAGTACCTTGCTGAGCTCGCTACAGTCCCTCACTTAGGAATTCTACCTTCATCCCATGCACTCTACCTCACCCTTTGGTGCCACCGTCTTTATCACACTGATTTCTTTCCTTCCTAAGGCTTTCCTCCAAAGCAGTGAGATCGTTGTCACAGCCCACGTAGCATGGTCTCACCCCAGGAAGGAAGAAAAGGCTGAGGCCAAGGTCTTCTTTCCTCCATTTTAATTTTTATTGGAACAATCAGTTGAAATTAGGGCCTTCACACTGAACTATCTGCCAGCCCTTTCTAATTTTTATTTTCAGGGAGGGGCTCACTAGCCAAGAATGCTGGAATTATAGGCTGTACCACCATGATCAACATTCCTTTAATTTTATCAAGAAAAATAAAACCTCTTCAAGACCCTACCTCTTCAAGACCCTACCTTTTCCATTTATTTTCACTGATCAAATGTGAGTCAAATGACTGTTCTTCTGTGCAGAAGAAAATGGGGAAGTGATCTGCCTGACCAAAATGTACTGCCAAGATTAAATAGCCAACTCATAATTCCTTTTTAGTTATTTCTTTTAACTAGATAAATGAATAATTTAATCAAGGTAAGTTTACTCTTATCAAAAAACAGGAATGGCTTCTGAGTAAGCCATCGACAGTCTCTGATACATTTGGAATTACAGAATATGTGGGCAAACAGTTTCCTTGATTTAGGATTTGGGAGATAAGAAAGAACTGTCAGAAGATGAACAGGTTTGTGTGAAGCAAGAAAGATGACTACCATTTTTTTTCATAGCAACTGAGAAATGCCTATGGTAAATTGAGGTGGATATGCCCAGGCAAATGGGGGAAAGATGGAACTAGATAGATCTTAGGAGAAAAGCATGCTCAAGAGAGACTTGAAAGTCATTAGGGGACTTAACAGTAGCTGAAAATGTGAGAAAAAAGTGACTAGATACAGAAGATATGAAGAGAGATAAAAGGAAGGAACTTTTATGAAATGTCAATATTTTAAAAATTGATTTTATTAGTAGATTTTATACACACATTATAGTCACATTCAGCATCGCGAATTTGTACCTGTATATGGCACATCTAGATTCCCATTTTTTCCCCTTCCTCTACCCTCCCTACAATCCCCACCCCTATATATTCAGGCTTTGTTTCCTTTTTTTTTTTTAGTCAATTTTTTTTCTTCTTTACTTTCCCCTACCTACCCTTTCCCTTTTATTTTTGAATATTTTCTTACCATTTTGCAACACCTACCATACACTTTACAACTCATTTACACCTTCAGTTTCTTGTACCAGAGAAAAGATACAGTATTTACACATCTGTGTCCTATTTATTTAACTTATGAGTATGTCCTAAATGTACACCCATTTGAGTATAAAGGATTCCAATTTAACATCTTTATGGTTGACTAATAAATAAAACCCACATCTTCTTTATCCAGTCTCCTATTGATGGGTATCTAGATTGTTTTCAAATTTAACTATTACAAACTGAGCTTCTATAAACATTGGTGCATATATGTCACTGTGATGTGAATCTTTTAATTCTTTCGTGTATATATCTAATACGGGAGTAGCAGGGTCAAATAGGATCTTGAGTCTTAGTTTTTCAAGGAATCTGCACACTGATCTCCATAGTAGTTGTACCAATCTACATTCCTACCAACAGTAGAGAAGGAATCTTTTTCTCCATGGTCCTGCTAGCATTTGTGTCAGTTGATTTCATGATAGCAGCCATTCTTAGTAGAGTGAAATAGAATCTCAGTGTTGTTTTCATCTGCATCTTTTGAATGACTAGCAGTGTTGAACATTTCTTCATGAGTTTCTTAGCTGCACTTACTTCTTCATTTGAAAAATGTTCATCTGTTTATTTCAGATGCCCATTTTTGGACTGAGTCTTTAAATTTGGAGAGGCTATTTTTTAAAGTTCTTTATATCCTCTAGATAATTGCCCTTTGTCTGAGAAACATCTGGAAGTTAAGCTGTTATTATTTGCTGACAACACGGTACTCTATATAGAGGATCCTAAAAATTCAATCAAAAGACTGCTAGACTTAATTGCCAGATCTAGTAATGTAGCTGGATACAAGGTCAATACTCAAAATCAAAAGCTTTTGTATACACAAACAGACTCATTGAGAGAGAAACTGGAGAATCAATTACTTTCACAATAGCATCCCAAAAAATGAAATAGCTAGGAATCAGCCTAAGGAGGTGAAAGACCTACTCTTAAAACAATAGCAATCTGAAAAGAAAGACTGAAGATCTCAGAAAATGGAAAGATGTCCTTTGTGTCTAGAAGGAAGAACAAATATCATTAAAATGGCTGTACTCCCACAATTGCTATATAGTTATAGTACAGCTCAGATGGAAATCCCAACAACATATTTCCAGAGAAAATAATCCAAAAATTCATCTGTAACCAGATGTAACCTAGAATAGCAAAAGCAATTCTAGGCAATGAGGACATGGCTGGTGGTATCATAATCCCCAATTTAAAATATACAATAAAGCCACTGTGATAAAAACAGCATGGTACTGGCAAAGAAACAAGCCTGAGGATTAGTAGAACAGACTAGCAGACCCAGAAACAACCCCAAATGTATTAAGTCTCTGTCTTTGACAAAGGAGCTAAATACCTTCAGTGGAGGAAAGATAGCCTCTTTAATGAATGGTGCTAGAAAAACTGGCCTTCAACTTGCCAAAGATTAAAGTTAGATCTACTTCCTTCTCCAGGCAAACTGAAATCAAAATGGATTAGAGACCTAAATATTAAAACAGAAACACTAAACCTGCTGTAAGACAGGTTAGGAATAATTCTTGGAGCACTGGTGTAGGGAAAGACTTTATGAACAAAACCTCAGTAGCATGGGAACTAGCAGACAGAATCAACAACTAGGATCTCATCTTAATAAAAAGCTTTTGCACAGCAAGAGAAACCACCAGCAGAGTGAAAAGACAACCTACAATATGGAAATGCCAAAATTTAAACATAGAGAGAGAAATACAGATCTTTGAAGGCAGTTTAGTGAAATAAGAG
>PVIR01005233.1:10000-73521 GCA_004026965.1 Petromus typicus
CTAGTGTAAATTTATCAAAGAGGACACTAGGCTTTTGCTATTGAAGATGCCATGAGACACAATAGCTTAAGTATTAATTCTAAGACCTAGGCTTTAATGCTGGCCCCTCAATTTAGCCACTAGGATCTGTGATAAATGAAAACCTTGACCAGCAAATGGAAGTTTACATACTTGCTGCATATACTTCAATTAGTTCTCTTGTCAATGTGGTGAAGATACAAACAGGCAAAGCTGGAAGGGATCTCAGAGGGAACAGAAGCACTGAAAAAAAGTGCTTGGAGAATGGAGGGCAGGTTCAGAGAAAAAGCATAGATTTAAGTCTCCCAGGAAAAGGCAAATAGTAGAAAGAGTGTCAAATAAAGCAAGTGACAGCAGTGATAATTTGAAAATTATTTCAAGGAAGGATGAACTTCATGCATGAGAAAAGGAGGATAATAATTATCAACATAAAGAGCACTTCTAGTCCACCAGAGAAAAATGTTTTTATGTGTTATCTTGTTTAAGATTCACGATCCTTTGTTGTATACACTGTTCTTGTATTTATGAAACGAATAAGAGGAAGGAGATCTTGAGAGTTTAAGTTCTTTGCCCAAGAGCAGGAAGTTCCTAAATGATGAGAACAGGATTCAGACGCTGAGAATCTGACCCCAGACCTTTCACTTTCACCCACAGCCATGCGAGGCTCTCCATATACCAAATCCAGCGACTGACTGGAAAGTCCTTCTCTAGCAGTTATGGGAAGAACTTACACCTCGGATGACATCCAGGAGCTATCTAGATTTTGCTAGAGAAAAGAAGATAGCAATGTGGAAGACACACAGAATATGATAAGGTTATTGGTGTGTTGGGGGGGACTCACATTTTCCCTCCTCATTCCTCTGAACTCTAAGGAGAGGGAGACAAGGATATATGAATTCATTCTCACAAGATAAGCCATCGGAGCAGAATATACTCCCTATGGGGACTTGACATGACACAGAGGATGTGGGAGGCGTGTGCATTATAAAAGGACAGCACTTAGATGAAAGGTTTACTTTGGAGGAGTTTAATGGGAATTAATGGAGCCAGAAGAAAAGGATTAAGCTAGAGTGACAAAATTTACAGTTCAAGGGAGGTACTTGTGAGTACTCAGGGGAATACTGATGATAATGATGAATCAAAAAATAAAAATCCAGGGTAGTTTTTCATCCTAGCTAAGGCTGTTAGTCACTCCTTGGGGCCACCACTGTCTGTTAAAATTAGGAGAGTGACTATAATATGATGACTCTAAACTCTTTTGGGAAGATACAAGGTATAGTTGGGGTCAAACAGAATTTATAATTATGTATCACGAACATACGCTACTAATTTTTAAATAATAATAAAAAGAAATTAGGAAAATAAGATCCATTCTGGAGTTGGGAGATGCCAGAGAATCCAAGCAGGGAAGAAGCTTTGATAAGAGAGGATGTGGACAAAGTGTTGAGCCTGTTAAAGAGATCAGATTAAAATTCCTGTTTGCACTGTGTTTCTTTAAATGCAAAACTACTCCCAGAGCTGAACTAATGGGTCATGGTTTATGAGTTTTACTGGAGTTTGGATATGAAAGAATCCACACCATCCATGTGGACGTAATCAGGGTGAGGTTGGTGGAGGCTGAGAGGATGAGGTCCATATGAAAACAAGCATGAGAAAAGAAAAGTTCCCGGCAAGGCCAGACAGAGTGAGGGAACATAGGCGCTGTAAGTGGGAAGGGGCAGATGTAGGATTCCCCAGTAATATTTTCTTTGTAGGATATATACTGCACTAAAAATGACGACCCTGATCACCAAGTAGTCTGTGTTTACAAAAACCTATAAACAGTCCTGCAGCTTAGCTTCAGAAGGAAGTTAATGTAATTCAGAGCCTGAAAGCTTGTTTAGAATTCAGCAGAACTTCAGACACCAGGTTACCTCCTTCCTCCGAGGAGCATGAGTTTGCTTCCCACACTACTAGACTGCAACTGAGCTAGTCTCTCCCCCTGGAAGTCATTGGCTTCTCCTTTTCCTACCGAGGACTCCCTTTTCTGTTAGTCTGGCATTTAATATGTCCAAGACAGAGGATCTGAGCTGTTCATTTACCAACCATGCACTAGAGAGCTCCTGCTGGGAAGAGTATTTGTGTCAGAAAAACTCATATGCTTCTGGTTATCCTGCAGCGTAGCTGTACTTAGATCAAATGCTTTCCCAGTGTCCAACAGCTACGATCAGGGTCACAGAGTAACAGCAAGCGGAATGTGGTTACCCATGGTGCCAGGACCCTAGACTCTCCTAGATAGATATCCTACCACCTCTTCAGCTGCTTTCCACTTCTTTTTCAGGCTAATGCTCCACTGCCCAGGCATTTGGTGTTGGATTTCCTCAAGACTGAGGCTTATAACTTTTTCTCTTTTCCTACTTCTCTTTTCTTATACTAACTGATGCCCATTGATGCTGTTCCTGGACTTGGTTCCTGAAGACATGGACCAACAATTTCCCAATGTATATGTTTCCATGATCTCTCCTGTGAATTCTAGTTCTGATACCAATTGTTAACTTGACATTTCTACTATCATATCTTAGAGACATCTAAAATGCAACATATTCTAATCTAAAATGCAACATATTCTAGACCTAATCTACATTTGTCTGCCTATCTTTCAGTACACCCTACTTCAATCAATGATAGCATTGCCCATTCAGCTGCAAAAGCTATTCATTGATCAGCTTTCCTTGACATATCCTCTGTCTCATTCTCATTTTTTTTTTTTAATGTGAGACAAGATCTCACTTTATAGTTCAGAATGGCCCAGAGCTAATTATGTAGCCTAGGGGAGCCTCAAACTCACAGCAATCTTCCTGCCTCTGCCTCTGCCTCCGCAGTGCTTGGGACTACAGGAGTGAGCCACCACACCTGGCACAGTGGTATGTGGTAATCAGTGCTGTGCTTGTAGCCATGAGTCACCATGCCCAGAGTTGTGGTATGTGGGATCAAGCTTGGGACCTTGTGTTTGCCAGGCAGATAGAACCACTGAGCTAAATCCCTGGCCCTTAAAACTACTTCTTAGACTTTGAAGTCACCACTCTAAATTCATGGCATCACCATTGCTCTCCAATGTCACTGCAGTGCTACCATATTCCCCATAAACTACTCTGACCTCCTTTTAATCCATTTCAAACACCCCAACTATGGTTAGTTATATAAAAGTCAGTTCTTATTATGTCACACATACCCCCTTAAGATCTTTCAATGATTTCTTATGTTCCTTGAGCTAAGAACAGTATCTTTAAAGTAACCCACTAGGTCTAGTCTAGACTTAGGCCACCTAACTTCTTTCATTTTGCATAATATTCTTTTGTTCAGCCACATTGGCCTCATTTGAAACCTTTGACTATGCAAGAATCCTCTGTGCAAAAGCTTCTTTTAATGAACTGATTCCTTGACTAGAAAGATCCATGCTGCATGGTCCTCTGGATAACTTCTACTCACTTTTCAGAGCTCAGCTCTTCCTGGTCCTTACCTGTGTCTGGGTCCATCACTGTATACTCTTAAGGGTTCAATTTGTGTCTCTAGAAGGATACATTAAAAATATATGATTAGCATGAGCTTCATCCTTACCTGTACCTCCTCTCACACTTTAATATTCATGTTAGCTACAGTAAAATCTATTTTCATTTACTGTCCTATTCTCAGAGTCTGGAAAGCACTGATGAGTATGTTTTGAATGGACAAATGTGTGAGCAAAACCACCAAAGGCCATTCCATCAAAAGCAGACTGTAGGAATGATACAGTTTCTCTCTGAAGGATCTAGGGCATCTGAGCTGTTGTAACAATTTCTCTTCATTCTTTCTGGAGGCTGGGAAATCCTAGATCAAGGTGCCAGCAGATGCAGTGTTTGGCAAGGACTCATTTCATGGAATTTAAATGGTCATTTTCCCATTTGCCTTCCTGGTAGAAGGGGTAAGTGAGCTTTCTGAGTTCTCTCTCTCTCTTTTTTTTTCAAATCTTTATTGGCACATTATATATACACATCATGGTCACTTTCAGCATTGAGAATTTCTACCAGTATCTGATATGATACAGTTTAATTCTCACTGTTTCCCATTCCCCTCTCCACCCTACAAACCCTCACCTCCTACATACATAGGCTTTTCCTTTTATTACCATCACATTATTTTTCTATTTTTACTTACCCCTATACCCCATTTCCTTTTAAATATTTTCTATTTCACAATACCTACTTTATATTCTAGAACTCATTTACATCTTTATTTTCTCATACCAAAAAAAAAAGACATGATATTTACACATCTGTGACCTATTTATTTTACTTATGAGGATGTCCTGAAGGTACACCCATTTGAGTATGAATGACTCAATTTTATCATTTTTAATGGCAGGACAATACTCCATTCTATAAAATAACCACATCTTCTTTATCCAGTCTCCAGTTGATGGACATTTTGGGTTGTTTCCAAGATTTAGTTATCACAAACTGAGCTGCTATAAACATGGGTGCACATATGTCACTCTGATATGAATCTTTCAATTCTTTTGTGTACATAGCTAGCAGAGGAACAGTAGGATCAAATGGGACCTCTAAACCTAGTTTTTTGAAGAATCTCCAAACCGATCTCCACAGGGGTTGTATAAACTGTCACTAATCCCATTTATAATGGCTGCACCCTCATGGGCTAATTCTGGCCAAGGAGCATATCCCAGAAAGGGGATTATGTGCCAATGTATAAATTTGGAGGGAGTATAAGCATTTAGTCTGTCGAAAAGGGCTTCTCAGCATATTTATCATTCAAAATGTCCCAGATTTCTTTTAAAATAAACAGAAGAAAACAAAATAAAAAATGAATTTTATAGATTATCTATTGAAATATTACTGTGATATTAACAAAGTTCAACTCCAGCATTCAAAAAACATTACTAATGTAAAGGGAGAAGAGGCCATCTATACTTCATAAGGAATGTTAGTTTAGAAAAAGGCTAGAAGTGTACAAAAAAAAGAAATTAATAACATGATGCTGTGGCTAAAAAGAAAGCAACAGACTATGACTTTAAGAGTTGCTATGTAGAGAAGACGGTCACAAAGAGATTTTTACCATTCTCAATCTTAGCTGGAAGTAAGAAACATAGTGTTTATGCCCATTCCAACAGCAAAGACACTAAGTAGATTCTATTGTAAAAAAATTAAGTGACTGTGAAGATTTAAATAATATAATAACATAGTAATTGACAGAAATAAACATGGTATAATGACATAACTTTGTGTATATATCATGTTATAGCTGTTATAATAACATGTGTTATAATTATCTTCCCCATAAAGGACATATATATCTCTTACTCATACCGAATTCCTTTTCAGTCTTGATGTGGTATATAAATACAACACATGAAACAATAAACAAAAAGAAAAGTTTAGTAGATTCAATAATATAAAAATGTCAAACTTCTGCAAATCATACATAAGCCAAATTAAAATTTGTATTAGCATTTTTAAAAATAAACTGATTAAAATTTGACAGTATGTATTCATTAAGGCCTAATATCTTGAACATAATAGGACATCTTAAAATCTATTGCAAATGCCAAATATCTCAAAGGAAGAGCTGGCAAAGCATGCTAACATATGATTTTAAAATGAAATATGAATGGCAAAAGAAAACAAGTGTAGCCCTATTGATATTTTTTAAATAAAAATAAAACATTGGAAAATAAGCAATGCCATGTCATTTTTTCATTTCTCATGTTGACAAATACTCAAAGGAATGCAAACAACCACTGTTGGCATGAGTGTAGGGAAAAGGGCTTTTCAAACACTCGAAGATGTCATGGAAATAAGCTGGTCCAAAAGCTCTAGTGTGCAAACTAAACATGCATATGTCAAAATTGTGAATATATATACCATTTAACCTATAAATTTTATTTATAAAGTCACTGGAAAAGTATAAAAAGTATTAAATTAAGAGTTTATTTCAGCAGCTTTCAATAGCAAAATTCCAAAACAAACTAAAGTAACAACAAACTGGTTAGTAAATAACAACAATAAATCTATTCCAAGAAAGAAACTCTACATTCACATCTTTTCTATGTTTATATGTATTTAGTGACACAAAGAGCAAAATGATAGATAGTTAATAGAAAGTGGTGATAGCCCTTTCTCAAATGAGAAGGGGGGCAAGAGATGAGAGAGTGGGGAGGGAGAGGGGCAGAAGGGGATGGAAAAAGAATTAGGATGTGTTATGTACATATCCCAATTCCACACAAGACATATAGTCATTACATACTGAGATATGTGCCAGTAAAAACTCAAAGAATGACAGTAACTAAATAAAACAAGCAAGAAATGTCTGTGATTAGTCAGGGGGTGATATGTGCCTTTCATCTCAGCACTTCGGAGGCTCAGGCAGGGGATGACAAGTTCAAGTTCCATCCGGGCAACTTAGCAAGATGATGGCTCAAGTAGAAAATAAAATAAAAGGAGCTGGGAATATAACTTAGGGGCACATGCCCCGTGGACTTGATTTCAAGTACCACAGAATGGCTTATGATTTATTTGATAAAATGCATATTACCAGATATCTAGTAATATTTCCAGATATCTATATCTATCTATAAATACTTACACATACATTTAAGATCTCAAGAAAATTTACCAAAAGATTAATAGTAACTATATCTGGATAGCATGATTATGAGCTACTTCTACTTTTATTCCATTCTATACTGTTTAATTTTTTATAAACATAATTACTCATAATAAAGTTGAAAAATGGGTGTTGTATACATTTAGTGTTTTTTTTTTAATCATAAAGTTATGTTGTACTTGTTCCTAGTTATCCTGCTACTTTACATACCTACTTTTTTCTTGCTATATGTTTGGGATACATGATAGTTACGATCATGTTAGAGAATTGTTACCTATACATACCACACCTTAATTTTTCTCAAAGCTGAAAATTCTTTGCCTTGAAGCAGATCAGCTTTTCCAGGAATAGTACAGCTCCAGCGTGCCACCTAGTGTTAAGAGCTTAGGTATCTTATGAATGTGTTGAAATTCAAAAATCATTAAGTATCCCAACTCATAATACTAGAAGCAATTTGAACAAAACAAATACACCTTTTAAAAGGGATGGACTGGCTGTGTGTATGTAGATCAAAGCTCGAGTTACAAATAACAGAAACTATGCTCTTTCATTACAGTACAAAATCAAAGAAACTGACAAATGATACCCAAGAGCCAAGGTAGACAAAACGTCACTTTAACTGGTAAGGGGGAATCTCTGGTCACATCATAAAAGAGCATACAGGTGCTGCTGCCATTACTACCATAGCCATTATCATTTATAGAACTTCAGAATCAATCATTTTCTTAAAAGATTACAAAAACAAGATATTAGTGGAAGACCTTCTCAGCCCACTTATTTTTTAGACTAAAGACAGAAAAATTAAAAAGATGAACAGCAGATGTATTTTTGTCTTATCTAATTAAATCACTACTCAAGAAAGGTCAAAGTTCCATTGACAGTTTGATTCCAGCCTAATGTAGAATAAATCAGTATAAATATAATAATGAAATAAATCAGTACACATCATAATAAAGCAGAGGGCAATACATTAGTCAGACAAAAATATTTTTTAATACCTGAGTGCTTTTAAACCTCTTAAGATGTTTAGAACTTACTGAAAGTGTTAGGAAATACTCGCCTGAAGAGGTAGTTTCTGCTATCAAGGACTTTCAAAGACTTGTGAAGTCATACAGTTTTCTGAGCTAAACAGTCTCTTCTGATTTGAAACCATAAATCAAGTACCTCAGAAATTTTCCTACTGAATGAGTGATGATTTGATTTCTAGTTCACCCTCCAGAAATAACCCAAGTCAGGCTCAGTGGCACACACCTGGAGCAGCCGGATTCTGAGAGGCCAATATTATGACTTAAAGGGAACCTGTCTTAAAATAAAAAGGGGGCTGTGGGTTTGGTTCAGTGTGAAACTCCTGAGTGCAACTCCCCACTACCTCTTTCCCCACAAGTCAATCTCAGCAAGATATACCACCGACAAATTAAAAATGTGACCAAAAATATGGCTAAGAAATTAAGAAGCATTCATCCAACAGAACACTGTGCACTCACATAAATATGATTTATCCAGAGATTTTCTGTGGATGTTGCAAATAACCACAATCTCAAATGCAAGTAGAAGGAAATAATAACATGTGAAAGACCAGAAGCTTTTCCTCAAGTGAAGCAATTGCACAGGAGGACTTGACCCACCAGAGTTCCAGAGACTGTCATGAACCTCGGGCATGGCCAGGTCCCAAGGTGAAGTTGCACAGTGGAGTTTTCCACGAGAGTCACAAAATTCCTCAATGCAAGTCCCTAATGCTGCGACAGACATAATCACAGCCAGGTCCTTTCCCAGTCCTTGGAAGGGCACCTAGCACAGACTGTGGGTCACTGCAGCGTATCAAGCCTGTGTCACTCAGGGCAAGGCTCTAAAACTACATAAGGCTGTAGAGAGTAAGTACTCTCAGTATCTCTAGATGTCTTTAAACACTGGGGCAATACTAATTGCCAGAACTCCCAAATGCAGTTTTCTGAGTATTTTCATGTATTGGGTGACTGAGCAAGGCTTGTTCCCTCTTTTAGAAAATGAAGTATTTTTCCAGGACTCTCATAATTTTTTCTAGCTTTACTAGTCTCTTGTGTGGGTCCTTCTGTGCCTGTGTAGATTAGTGTTATGCATCCCCTTGTCAAAGAGCTGAGGCAGGGTCCCATTTGTGATGGAAGCAGTCATCACAGTCTACATGGACAATCAGAAGAGACACTGGACTAAACTAAAAGTAAAATCTGTCTTCTAGCAAAAACCCTTTGCCTGTTCTCTTTTGCACTGACTTTAACTTTCCTTAGCCATAATCTCAGGCCTCACCTAATATGCCTCAAGGAAAGTAATGTATCAGCACTCATTCCTTAAGCAAACACACTGAACACATACGTTTTGAATACATCAGTGTATCAGGTGCTATGCAGGGAGGGATTAGAAGGGAAATGCCTGTAGCAATTTGGAATTACAGAACTTAGAGGAGGGATGAAGATTAATAAGTAGACAAAAAAGGAAGTAGTAGAAGAGCATGTAGGAGTGACCAGAAAGCAGGGGAGAGGAAGAGTTAAGAAAGGTACTTTTGGGGGCCGGGGAGTTAGCTCAGTGGTTCCGGCGCCTGTCTCGCAAGCGCAAGGACCCGGGTTCGATTCCCCGGTAACCACATAACAATACTGGGTGTGGAGACCCACACCCAGCAGCAACCAGTACCACATACCACAGTGCCAGGCGTGGTGGCTCACGCCTGTAATCCCAGCACTCGGGAGGCAGAGGCGGGAGGATTGTGATGTGAGTTTGAGGCTGAGCTCAGGGCCAGCCTGAACCACAAAGCGAGACCCTGTCTCCAAAAACCTAAAAAAAAAAAAAAAAAAAAGAAAGGTACTTTGAAGCTATGTTAGCAAAGGCTAAAAGTTGCCTTTCCTAACAAAGGGAACTGATCAAAGGAAAGGTCATGGGCCAACCAAAGGCAACAGAAGTTTGAACTGGGAAGAAGCTGGTCATTGAGGAACTGGAAAAGGCCAGGACATCATAAAGCTGATTCAAAAGAAGAGAGGCAAAGGCTAGGCACATGGGGCTAAGCGTGGTCTTTAATCTCAAGAGGAAGAGGCTATAGAGTTGCCAGAGAGCTCTGCTTCAGTCTTCTTCATTTCTTGACGAGAGTGTTGCTTTAATAGTCAGTGATGGCTTTAATTATCTTAGAAAGAGTGGAGTTAATGAGTGCTGAGCTTTTTTTGAGGCACAAACTTGCACGTCTGGCACGCTGGTGTTATTTATGCTTAAGCTGATAGGTATTGTGGGGTTTTTCCAGTGTCTGCTGTGAGCACAAACCACATATCCTTACAGAAACTTTCTTTTGAAGAGCTGGAAATATTTTCCAAACTAGTGGTTGTATTGCAAAGTCAAATTCATGAGCATCTTACAAAGCAGACTGGTAAAGAATAGTGTGAACCCACCACTTGAAGTACTATTGTTTCCTTAGTATGGAATAAAATATAGTTCAATCCAAGAAAAGTTTCAGCCACACATTAATCAACGCTAATCCTTCATATGCCAAAACCGATGTGAAATGATGCTAACACTATTCAAGAATTGTCAATTTCTCTTTTCTAGCTATAACCATCTAAGCTAAAAAAGTCTAATGAATGATGAACATTCTTTACAATTCTATATAATCTAGTGTAATGTATCTTGCAATTTAACTCTTCAATCATATTAAACTTCTAACTTTGGTCTAATGCAATTGTTTTGTATAGTTTTTAAGATATCTCTGCTTTGTTTTCCTCTCTGAGTACATTTCTAAGTTTACTTTTTAGTATTTTATATAGTTCTAAAGGCCAGGGGTGGGAAAGCCTAAGTACTAAATGACAGCCCAGAAGAAAATGATTACATATCTTTATGAAAGCCAATTGAACATAATAATTATCACCTTTCTAGTTTTAGATATTCTTGCCAGAAACTTCAACTGAATCCATTCTGAATGTTACAGGTAATGGAAATACATGAGGACAAGAGGCTGAGTCCTAAAAGAAAAAATGACATTTCATTTCTTTCTTCCTGCAGTGAATTTATTGTATTGCAAACAAGAAGCTATGATGTGTGACTTGAATTTAAGACAAAACAAATTTCTTAGTTTTTTCCATTTTGTTTAGGTGGTCGGTTCAATTCCCACTGTTTTGGTTTGGTGGGCGAAGGGCTTGTTCTCTCTATGTAAAGAATCTTGAATTTAACATTCAAACTGCAGTGATATTTCCAGATGTTGAAAGGTGGGTATATATTGAATAGAATGAAAATGACATTTTTCAAAAAGTCCAAATGATGTTGAAAATATTCAAGAAAGACTAAACATAAAGAGAGGACAATGAAACATTTTGGCAATTAAAATATTAACTTCTACTGTCCTTTCCCTCTGCTTAGTTGTGTCTTTAATTCTGATTTTGTGTGCTGGTGCATATGTGTGTGTTTCATTTTACAATGTATGCATCGGTTTACTTGTGGGGGAAGAAGAGCCTCAGGTGGCATGGTGGCTGAGCAATAAGTAGTGGAAAACAGCAGGCTGCCTGGGATGGCCTTGTCTCCAGAAAGAGATGCTGCTAGAGGGTAGTCGAGGATATGGATTCTGGAGTTTTCCAACCAGCTCCACCATCTACTCATCTGAGTACTCTTAACTAAATCTCTATGTGTCTCCAACTCCTCACCTCAGAAATACATTTAACACTACATACCTCCCAGGATTTTCCTAAGAGTTGAAATGTATCAATGCATACATAATATTGAAAGAGATTCTGTATGTTATCTAACACTGTGGTTATGTCACATATGACTCAAGCTGTTGCCTACGATGAATGGTGAAATTTAAACATTGTTACTCCCATATCTGAGACATTAAATTGGTCTGTTTGTCCCACAGTGTATTAATATGTAAGTAAAATAAGCAGGGTCAAATGGGACATACAAGTCAATAAGAAAATTTGAACAAACCTAATGCTTCTAGGAAGATATAATGTCTTGCATTTTAATGTAGAATATTGACTGTTCAGTCAAAAACATTAATATTCTAAGACAAAAGTTTTTAATGGTCAAAAGATAAATTGTTCCTTTATTTACTAACTTGTAACTTACTGAGATATTGGCTTTTTAAATGCTTTTACATTCATGTGTTAAATATATTTGAGTGTGACACATCTTGTAAAGCTGGCCTCGTTACTATTGTGTCTACTTCATACCACTTCACCTAAAGGTAAATAGCTACCATGCTAAGAAGTTGTTTTTAAAAAACAATATTTTGACTCCTATAAGAATGTTTGAAAAAAAAAAAAAAAGAATGTCAAATAAGCATTATTACAGTTTCAAAAGGTAAGACTTCCGCTGTGTTTTAGGGAGCTAATTTAGGGAAACAGAAGAGAAACCAGGGGCAAAGGGTAGGAAGAAATTGGCATAAAAGTGAGAGAAGAGAGTGGAGCTTGCATAAAAAATTGGATATTTGTTGTTGCTTTTATTATCATTGTTGTTAAATTACTGCACGTTGGTTTCTGTTATCCAGAAATAACTGTAATATATTGTTCACTACAGCTCTTTCTAAACAATTAAAATTCTTTAAAAATCTCAGCCCAATTGATGGTGGGTCAGTAGTATGGCATTTGGACACCAAAAGGAGAATTATTAATAGTTTCTGGAGCAGCAGCAAGGTCCATTAATGTTTCAGAACGCAAAGCACTAATGGCAAAGTGCTGCCTAGTTTCCAATTTTCTTGTTAATGAGTACATTTCATTCTCAGGCCTACAATGACTAGTTGAGATTCCCCGGTGCCAGCAAAGTTCTAATGTAGGAGCTTTCTTGGCCTATCTTGAAATCACAGTGCATATTGAGGCTTTCATTTACAGCCTTTAACAGAGATTGGGAAACTAAAATCATACAGAAAAACAAATTTTAAAATTATTTCTAAGGTCTTAAATCAAAGGTATAACAATTAAAAACCCAATGCATGATAATAAAAGACAATGATCAAAAATATCAGGTCTGAGTCCTGAATTGTTTCATATTCACAAGGAGCAAAGGCCTGGTGATCCCTGCTCTCCACGGTGAACTTGATTAATGTTGGTCCTTTGCATTGGGTCTGAGGATGGAGAAGTCTGAGTCACAAAAAGACAAAGAAAAGGGCTGAAGTAGTTGAAGAAACAGTGTTCTGCCTACAATAAAATAATGAAAGAAGCTCAATTTTGGCACAAGTTGTATCATTTACCACCTTCCCAGTACCAACCTGGCTCATATCACTCTCCTCTCTCACTTTGTGCCAATTTCTTCCCGCCTTTTCTCCCCAGTTTCTCTTCTGTTGCTCTAAGTTAGCTCCCTAAAAAACAACCAGACTGTCATGCTTGAAACCGGAAACCGCAGCGTTTTAAGCCAATGATGATACAATTGTGTGATCACGTTACGTAACTCTTGGTTTAAAGTGCTGATTCCCCATAAGACTCAGAACAAAATCCAAACTCCCTACAGCAGTGTGCTTAGAAGCCCAAACCTAAATTGGATGTTACTGCTGAAATTGTCTCTATCACCTACAGGAATGCAAAGCTCATGAATGCAGAATCTTGGCTTCTTTTTGAGACAGGGTCTCACTTTGTAGTTCAGGCTGGTCCTGAATTAAGCCTCGAACTCAGCAATCCACCCACCTCTGCCTCCCCTGTGCTGGGATTACAGGCATGAACCACCACACCGTGGTATATGGTGTTGATTGCTGGTAGGCGTGAGTCACCATGCCCAGCATTGCTGTACGTGATTACCTGGGAATTGAACTGGGGACCCTGCACTTGCAAAGCAGGCACCAGAAACACTGAGCTAAATCCTAGGGCCCAATCTTGATTTCTTATGCACTGCTGTATCCCCATTTCCTGGTACACAGGAATTCTGCGAGGGAATAAGAGAATCAAGGAACCAGTGAATGAAGACAGGCTTGCCTCGGTGACAGCCTCGGCTCTGCCACTGATACGCTGTGTCAGACCTTTGAGCCTGGCTCAAAGCTCTTCCTCTCTAAAGTAAGCATGATTACCCCATCCCTCCAAAAGTCATCATGAGAAATAATTGAGGTAGTTTATGTAAATCTCCTCAGGAGTGACTAGAGCTCAGTAATTATTCAATAAAATGTCTTTTGCCCTCGGCCCTTGATTCATCTTTCCAGTAAAGCCAAAAGTAGAGACCATGAGGCACTCAAGCCATCAATGTAGCTGTAGCATACGTATAAGCTCCTAAAATCACATAGTGTTATCCTTTTACCATTTATTCAATAGGTTTCTCTGTCCCTGTTTATTTTTTCTAAAATCCAAGCATTCCTGGGAGAAAATATTCACCTTCATTTTAAAAAAATTCGTGTTTACAGTGAATTCTTTTTTGCGATGAGAAGCTCTGTAGGTGACAGAAAGCACAAACCAAAATGTCTACAAGCAGCTGTGTTGCGCTTCAGACTCTGGAGAGTTTGTTTAGCCTGAAATCCTCATTTGACATCATAGTCAGAGCTTAATTATCAGGACAAGACAACTTGTTCTTCTGCAGGAAATAAGTACCTCATGCACAGGCACCACCCACACGGACAAGGTTATTGTTACCCGATCAGTGGGTACTTGTGCTGGAAAGTTCCAAGTGCTTGAATCAGAAACAAATCCGGAATTAATTGTTTCACTGGCTCCACGAATGACTGTATTAAAATCGAGCTGATGATGTGATCATTTCTGATATCCTAAGGGGTCCTTGCAGTAGGGCTAGGATGACCAGATGTTTCAAATCCCACCAGTCTTCATCCTAATACCTATGGCGTCCATTTTCCTTTTACTCCTAGAGACAGAAGAGGGAGGCAGTAGTCTCACTTAGCTACCCTTTCTTTTCTTTCCATCATCTTTCCACAAAGGATGCCCTGAAACAGTCTCACTTGGTCTTCTCACAGCTGTGTAGCTTCTCCAGTGGTCTGGATCTCTGCTGTACTTATTCATGTCATATCTCTTCAGGAGCCCCCAAATATGCACCAACCCTGTCTCCCATGGACCCATAGAATCTATTCCCCTGAAGGCCTGGCCCCTCTAGATCACTTGTGAAGCATAACAAAGTCTCCAGAAAACTAACAGCTTGTGGGCCTGTGATGTTGGGAGCCTTCACAGAGCACCTTTTGTTCACCTCATCTTCTTCAGTGACATGCTCCCTTTGTCTCCATCCACACCCATCCTTTGTAACCCCAATAAGCTGTTGGAGTGGAAGCCCCTTTTAAAAATAAACACAACATTATCACTTTAGAAACTATATTATTTTCTGGCTACTAAGATATATATTATTGTATAATATCAAAATGTGTACATTCATGAGTTATTGACTGACATGGTTTGGCTAAGGTATTATAATTTTCTTATACTTCTTTATGCATCCACATATGTATTTCTGAGTCCATATTCCTAAAATGAATAATTCTTGATTCAATAAACATACATAACTTAGATTGATCTCTGGATGGACATAACATTTATCTTTATAGAAATTGGAGTTCATTTTTTTACACATCTCTATCTAAAGCCCAGCCAAAACTACCCTCTCTTACAAAAATCTGGGTTTGTGATATTTCTTAGAGAAAGAAATCTAAGTCAAGGAGGAGGGATGACCTAAAAGCTCATCAGTGTCCTAAATTCTGTACTAGTAATTTTAGAATCATAATTTTAGAACATGAGATTGCACTGAGGAGCTAATAATACTACTAAAACTTGTCGCTATCTTTTCTCAGCCTAGATTAACAGTTTTACAAGCAAAGGACTCTGCAGCTTTAATGACTCAATCATTATTATGGCCTATACAGGACAACCTAGTTTAACCTTCTGTTTTGAGGGGTCACTTTGTCTTCACTATGTATTAGGAGAGGGAATGAAAACCATTCTTGTTCACTTTTGGCTTACTTTAATAGAGGTAGCCAAGGTTTTTTAAGGTGGAAAGTGCTTGACTTGTGGCTTAACATTTTATATTCTTCTTTGCTAGTCAAACTTTGTTGATCATGAAGAAGACAAGAAAACAGGAGACAGCTTCGAGTCATTATTTAAAGGTCGTCCAAGGATCTCTTGCTATGCATCAATGACAGCTTTGCCCTATTCATTGTTTTCTCTATTTTTAATTACTGTTTTTAAATTATTGAGCCTTTGCTAGAGGCCAGTCACTGCAGGGATGTGATGGTAATAAATTGGTTCTATTCCTAGTTGTAAGACAGTAACTCAGTTTTAAAGTTCATGTGCTTTAATCAGTGTCTCTACTTAGAATGATGAAGTCATACTTTGTTTCTAGGATCTACCAACACTACCTTTCTCTGTTAGTGCTCCCTCCAAAGATTCTTCTCTAAAAAGTAGCTTCAAAATAATTAGCACACAAATGAGTGGCTGCATGACTAAGCCTTCCTTTCCCTTTTTTTCCATACACCTCTAGCTTACCTTTCTCAGTACACTAAGAACTCACTGTTTTAGAATACATATGGGGTAGGCAGATTACTTTTCATGGAGTTTCGCTTTATATAAAGGACTCTGGGAGAAGATAAAGTGAAGCTCAGGTTATGAAGCTTTCACCTACAAACTTTCAGGCCATGGGGCACCAGGGTATCTAGACTTACATCTAGACTTACATCTCTTACATTAACAAGAAGCAGAAACAAACTAATCTAAATACAAAATAAGATTTATGATAAGATAATAAAAATTTCTTGGACATAAAATAAATAAAAAATTTAAAATTTTTTAAAAGAAATAAAAATTTCTTGGATACCAAGGACATAAAATAAATAATAGATGGGGATTTGGAGTGTAGGTGATGTTGAAGCCTGGCTAAGCAGGTTGTGCTACACCACAGTCCCGTAGTTCACTATAGGATGACTCTAGGGCATTTCACACAATGCCTGCCATTTTCATGGAGCATACTGAGTGTCTAGCTTGGATTGCCTGAACATCACCCCCATGTCCTGACTCTCCAGGCCTCAGCCAATAGATAGTTACCCATCAGGCTTTTTCTTATGCCTGCCCCCAACTACCTGTATATAAGCTATGCTCCTGCTTAATAAAGATGGAAGGGATTCACTGAAATCAACCCCAGAGTCTGTGTCCTATCTCTGTGACTCACACTCTAGGTCCAGGTCAAGATACTTGAACAACAAAGACATCAACCACGAAGACACCAACACACACCAACCACATAAGTGGTCTATTTACTGGAATCTAAGATGATAAATGCAGCTATTGTTCTCCCTCCCTCTCTTTCAAGGTTTCAAATCTTTAATTCTCTTTATTTTGGTCCATCTTGCTTTCTCTATCAGCTGCTTCTTCTAGACAGCCACTTTGCATGTGGCTCAGTGCAAATATCACTCTCAGTTCTATGTAATGAAGCCCTTCTGTCCATGATTAGCTAATATCAGTCTTGGTCTAATTCAAACACAAATAAGAGAGAGAAGTGGGGAAGTGTAAGGGTCAGAATCAGCCTGACCCAGCTCATTTCTTCATGCAAACCCTAACATTTGCTGACTACGTAATGCATACGCAGAAACTAGAGAAAATCTTCCTCCTGGCCCAATTACATGACCCTAAAAAGTACCAAGGTTAAGTGCACATAAGGATGTATACATATGATTTAGATGGAGCAGGCATTTCAAAAAGGTAAGGGTAGGGAAAGTCAATGAAATATATTTTTCTTCACTACTACATAATTTAAAAGGAAAGAGTAGGGCCGGGGAGTTAGCTTAGTGGTTCAGGCGCCTGTCTTGCAAGCGCAAGGGCCCGGGTTCGATTCCCCGGTAACCACATAACAATACTGGGTGTGGAGACCCACACCCAGGAGCAACCAGTACCACATACCACAGTGCCAGGCGTGGTGGCTCACGCCTGTAATCCCAGCACTCGGGAGGCAGAGGCAGGAGGATTGTGATGTGAGTTTGAGGCTGAGCTCAGGGCCAGCCTGAACCACAAAGCGAGACCCTGTCTCAAAAAACCTAAAAAAATAAATAAATAATAAATAAAAAAAAATAAAATAAAAGGAAAGAGTATAAGGGTAAATAACGATTGAAAAACAAATGTGGTAATAATAAAGAAAATATAAAACAAAGATTGTGTATATAGGGAGCAGGGGGATGCAGGGTGGAAGGAAATGGGTAAAAATGAGAATCAAGTTATGTCATATTCTGATACAAATTCTTAATGTTGAATGCTACTATCATGTGTATTCATAATGTACCAATAAGGATAATTTTTAAAAATACATATTTATAGAGTATAATGTGATGTTTTAATTCATGTATACAGTGTATACTAATCAAATCAGAGCATTTACCATATTTTTTCATTTCTTTAGGTTGAAAATAGAGTTTCCTTTCTTAGTTATTTTGAAAAAGTTCAATACAATATTCCTAACTACAGTCACCCAACTGCAGTAACACTAGAACTTATGTTCCTAGCTAACTATGGAACTTTGTACCTTTGTACACACGGAACAATCCTGGCACCCCGACATTGGCCTCCCTACCACCAAGTGACCACTCTTCTGCTCTCTAGAAGCTTCTGTGAGTTCAGCTTCTTTAAATTCTACATTTCAGTGAAACATCTTTAGCAACTTGTATCTGTTGGTTATTACAAACCTGATCAAATTATAGATTTTCTAACTCGATCATTTTACATTGTTTTTTTTGCTTCCTGTATCCCTTTTGTTTGCCTTTATTTTAGGTCCTTGGCCTTCAAAACTTAACAAGTACCAAAAGAAAACAAAATTCACATAGATCTGCCAGTGACCATGACTGCCCACTTTGATAGCAATCATGATAAGAGGGTGCTCAGATAAACTGCATCTGCTGGCCATCTCTGGCTGGAACAGTGAGTATCACAGAGATAAGTGGGCAGACCAGATGGGGTGTTCACAAGGGCCCTTCACAAAGCACTGAGAGAGGAGCCAAGGGTCTCTTAGATTGCTTCCTCTTCAACTGACAAGATTGGATTGGCTCTGCCTCATAATATAATTTGTTTTCTTTTTTATACTTCCTTGATTTTAAAAATCATTGTCATTTTTTGTCTTTCCCTCACCTTCCTGCCAGTATGGTAGTCTTAATCATTGCTATTAATGAAAACCAAAAAGTTTTGCACAACACACAGTAGTCAAAGAAATTATATCTTAGATGATATAAAAGAAAGTCTGTGCTGTTAAAAAAAACTCTCTTATGAAATCTCACACTGTTTCATAAAGTCAGCCAGGCTCTAGGGCTGGGTCACAAATTTCATTTCATAGTGATGGATTTAATGTTATGGAAAACTTAAAAAGTAAATATGCTTTATCTTAGACACACCTTTTTGATGAATGGAAATGGGCAGAATGGAAGCAAAATAGGAGTTCTTTGGTAAGTTCCTTGACTCCCTCATTTGACTTGCCATTGACCAACCTTATAACCTTGGAAAAAATATCACATTCTTATAGGACTAAGTCTCCTCAAAAGTTAAGTACTGGGTTAGATATTAAAGCAAATACCATTGGCTACAAAGGAATATTTTCTCCCATCCTTCCTTGTTGGTGTAGTCGAGTTCTCACGGCAGAAAATATAACTGATCATTCTCACCCTACCCAGAATTTCATGCAGGTGGGACCCAGTCACCCTTAAAGTCTCAGCCAATTCTACATGAAGCCTCTGGCAAAGAGCTTCTTTGCTATTGAAAATAAATTTTCCTCCTAATATCTTTAGGATTTTGTCACTTGGAATTGTGGAAGCCACCAGACAACCATGATATACAAGCTCAGAATAGGATAGAACATCTGAAACAGACACTTCACATTGTTAGCTGCTGAATTATCAGTCTACAAGTCAGTAAGCAATTTCTCATTGTAAAAACCATGCTTACTAAGGTACTGCATTCCCTGTAGCTAAAAATACCCATGCTAAATAAACTTCATTACCTCTGAGATCTACTCTTCCTTTAACAATCTATGATCTTGTAAGAGAAAAAAAGAGAACAATTAAAATTGTTCCTTTGAAGCATAAATTATTTTAGGGATCAATAAGCTTTTGTCCCTTGGGGAAAAAACATCTATAGTTATATATGTAGCACTTTGACTACCATCATTCAACACACTTTTCTCCATTCTGGGTTGTTTTTTCTTGGTACTGGGGATCAAACTCAGGACTTTATACTTAGCTCAGCAGGTGTGATCCCATTAAGCTAAATCACCAGCTCAACACATTTTTGTTTTAGGAATCTCTCTCTTGCTATGTCTATCAAAATAATATGTTCTCTCCTTAGCAGTTGGCTATCCTAAGAACTAGATAGTTGACTGCTCATACTCAGTATTTTAAGTCTCAAGGGCTGGGAAAGAGGGGTAACAATAAAATTCTAAAATTACTGATACAGAATCATTGCCATTCACAGAGTAGGGAAGGTATCACCAATCCTGGCTTCCTAATTAGACTTTCTCTGTGGTATTAACTTGGATAGGATTTCTTAATACAATAGTAGTGGAAGACCTTAATACCCCACCATCACAAATAGATTAACTAGACAAAATGTCAAAACTGAAATATTAGAACTGAACCAAATTTTGAACAAATGGACATGATAGATATTTCAGAATCAGACAAGACACTGTTCTCAGTAGCATAACTGTCATTATCCAAAATAAAAGACACGCTAGTTCATAGAATATGTATAAGTAAATGCAAAGAAACTCAAGTTATCCTTGTATCCCATCAGACCACATTGCCCTGAAATTGCAGTAACAAATCAAATTCCAAGAACTTTACAATCATATGGAAATTGAATAATACTCTTCTGAACAACCAATTGGTCACAGAAGAACTTAAAGAAGAAATTAGTTTCTTAAATTAAATAATAATGCCAAAATAACACACAAAAATCTATGGGAAACAATGAAAGCAGTTCTATGAGGGAAATTAACAGCAGTGAATGCCCACACTAGGAAACTAGAGTGGGCTCAAATAACCAACCTAAGGCTGAACCCTAAGCTACCATAAAAGAGGAACAAGACAAATCCAAAGATCACATAAGGGAAGAAATTATAAAGATCAGAGCAGAAATTATGCAATGGACACTAAGAGAATGTTACAGTCAACAAATTGAATAGTCTGTTCTATGAAAGAGTAAACAAAATCAACAAACCCTTCGCCAGCCTTATCAAAACAGAAAGAAAAGGCTGAAATCCATACACTTAGGAATGAAAAGTGTGAAAGCACAACAGATCCAGGAGAAATCCAGAGATTCATAAACACCTTCTGTGAGAACTTGTACATCCATTAAGATGGAAAAAGAAGTGAATGGATTCCTAGACACATATGAAATATCAAAGTTGAATATAGAAGGGATAAAAATTCTGAACACCTAAATATCAATCAGTGAAATAAAAAATGTAATTAAAAACCTACCAGTGAAGAAAAATCAATACTCCCAAATTTATTCCTTGAAACCAACTTTACCTTGATTCCAAAAGCAGAGAAAGACCAACCAAAAAGGAGAACTACAGGCCATTCTTACAAACACAGATGTAAAAATCTTCAATGAGATACTGGCAAACAGAAAATAGAGGATCATCAAGATTATACACCTTGGGCCGGGGAGTTAGCTCAGTGGTTCCGGCGCCTGTCTCGCAAGCGCGAGGACCCGGGTTCGATTCCCCGGTAACCACATAACAATACTGGGTGTGGAGACCCACCCCAGCAGCAACCAGTACCACATACCACAGTGCCGGGCATGGTGGCTCACGCCTGTAATCCCAGCACTCGGGAGGCAGAGGCAGGAGGATTGTGATGTGAGTTTGAGGCTGAGCTCAGGGCCAGCCTGAACCACAAAAGCGAGACCCTGTCTCCAAAACCCTAAAAAAAAAAAAAAAAAAAAAAAAAAAAAAAAAGATTATACACCTTGACCAAGTTAGATTCATCGCAGGAGGCAAAGATTGTTCAACATACACAAATCAATAAATATATATACTATATTAACAAAATCAAGGACAAAAACCATACATATAATCTCAATTGATGCAGAAAAAGTGTTTGACAAAATCCAGCATCATTTCATAATGAAAATCCTATAGATAACTGGAATAGATGGTTTTTATCTCAACCTGATTAAAAAAACTATTTTTAAAAACTCAACAGTCAGCATTATAGTAGGTGGTCAAAAACTGAAACCTTTCACACTAAAATGAGGAACAAGATAAGAATGTCCACTCTTCCCACTCTGTTCAATATAGTTCTAGAAACACTAGCCACAACTTAGATAAGAAAAAAAAAAGAATAAAGATAGGAAAGGAAGAAGTTAAGTTGTCACTATTTGCTGATGACATACTTTATATAGAAGATCCCAAAAATTCAGCCAAATGACTTCTTGACTTTTCAGACTCAGTAGAGTAGCTAGGTACCAGATCCACACTCAGAACTCAATAGCTGTCCTATACCAAATAGACTCATTGAGAAATGAGGGAAATAATTTCTTTCACAATAGCATCCCAAACAATAAAATATCTAGGAATCAATCTAACAAAAGAATTGAAAGACATTTACTCTGAAAACTATAGCATTCTGAAAAAAGAGATGCAAAAATATATCAGAAAATGGAAAGACATCCCTTGTTTCTATGTGGGAAGAACCAATATTGTCAAAATGGCCATACTCCTAAAACTGCTATATAGATTCAATGCAATCCTGACTGAAATCTCAACAATATATTTCACAGAACTAGAAAAAAATAATCCAAAAATTCTGGAATCAGAAGATTCCTAGAATAGCAAAAGCAATTCCAGGCAACAAAGACGTCGCAGCAGGTATCATAATCCCCAACTTGAAACCATACCACAGTGCCACTGTGATTAAAAAAAACAGCATGTTATTGGCAAAAAAACAGACTCAAGGATCAGTGGAACAGACCAGAAGATACAGAAATAACTCCAGAGAGACTGAGCCACCTCCTCTTTGACAAAGGAGCCAAACACCCTCAACGGAGGAAATGACACTAGAAAAACTGAGTTTTAATCTTCCAGAGATTAAAACTAGATCTACATCTTTTCCTATGCACTAAACTGAAATAAAAGTGGATTAAAGATCTACATATTAAAACGAAAACACTAAAGTAGCTGGAAGATAAGTTAAATAGAACTCTTGGACACAATGGCATAGGGAAAGACTTTATAAACAAAATCTCAGTAGCCTGGAAACTAACAGAATAAACAACTTGTATCTCATCTTATTGAAACGCTTCTTCACAGCAAGAGAAACTACCAGTGAGCAAAAGTACAACCTACAATGTGCTAAAAAAAATATTACCAGCTGTTCCTCAGACAAAGGTCTGTGAACTAGAATATGTAAAGAACTTAAAAAATCAGCCCCCTCAATTTAAAGATCCAATTCAAAAGTAGGCATCTAAAATAAACAGACATTTTTCAGATGAAGAAGTAAAAGCAACAAATAAACATTATGAAAAAATATTCAACATCACTGATCATTCGAGAGATGCAGATTGAAAACCATACAGATTTCATGTTACTCCAGACAGAACATCTGCTATCAAGAAATCAAACAAAAACTAATGCTGGTGGGGCTGTTGGGAGAAAGGAACCCCTCTCTACTGTTGGTGTGAATATAGACTGGTGCATCCACTGTGTAGACAACGTGGAGATTTCTCAAAAGCAGGATTAGAGGTTCCCTTTGACCCTGCTATTTCCTTGCCAGGTATATACAAAAAAGAATTAAAAGAATCATATCAGAGCATCATATGTGCAGCAATGTTTATAACAGCACAGTTTGTAACAGCTAAATCTTGGAAACAGCCCAAATACCCTCAACTGGAGACTGGATGAAAAAGATAGGTGAGATACACACACACACACACACACACACACACACACACACACACACTTGTGTGTATGTATGTATATATATATGTATATGTTAAATATATAGTATATGTTACATATATTGTATAGATATGTTACACATATGTATGTTACATATATATAATATATATTATATATGCTACACATATATATCTAGATGTATAGATATATATATGTTGGAGTGTTACTCTGCCACAGAGAATGATAAATTAGAAACATTTATAGCTAAATAGATGCACTTTGAGGCCATACTCAGAACTGAAATAAATAGAACACAGATGTGTAAATACCATACCATTTCTCTAGTGTGAGAAACTAAAGGTGCAAATGAGATTCAGAATGTATGACAGGTATTATGAAATAGGAAAAAAATACCCAAAGGAAAAAGGGAACTGAGGGAGGTGGCAGGGGAAAGCAAAGAATGGAAAGAAAAAAACTTGATGGTAAAAAAAGAAACAAAACAAAACAAAACATATATATACATAGAGAGGGGGATTTGGGGGTTGAAGTAAGGACAGAGTAATAGGAAAAAATAAGAATCGTGATATATAATATACACATACAAATTCTTAATGATGAATGTGCTCGTAATGTACTCCTAAAATGAGCCAATAAACTCAATTTATTCTTAAAAGAGTCAAATCTTCACCCTCTCCGCAGTCGATGATCTCTGTGTGAACCAGGAGACACAGGAGACACTGAAGCCCTGACGGAGGTTTGGTGGGAGACAGAAATGAGTTCCACCTCAGCCTCAGATCCTCAGGGGTCCCCGCCATGCGTTGGCCTCAGGGTCTGGTGTCCTCTGTCTCGGGACTCCAGAGCTTGGAAAACGCATTGTGTCAGAAGCTCGCCTGCTTTTTTAAATGTTAACGGCTCTTCCAAGGTTTGCTTATTTTCTGTCCTCATTTTAAAAATTCGTGTAACTCCTGGATATAGAGAAACCCAGTTGCCTTTTAAAGGAACAAAGTAGAATAAAATAAATTCTCAAAACGGCTCTAAACCCTGTATGAAATTGGTTCAGCATTAGCACTTGAAGCCCAGTTGTCATGAACGTTAAAGTGCTACATCCTCCACTCAAGTGCTGGGCAGCTCTTGCCGTGGTGTGGAGGCGGAAGCCTGCAAACAGAGTGGAGAGTGAATGAAATGCCCTGAACTCCTCTCTCTGCACTCTCCTGACATGCTGGCGGCCTTCCAGGCTACCTAATTTAATGAGGACCTAAATTCGTCCCTGACCTGATTTAGCATCTTTGCTGTAACCAGTTAATATAAAGCCCAGGGTTCTGTGAATTATTTTCTGTGAAACTTGGGTTTGGCTTACACTGTTTGTCTTATCTGAATTTTGTACCCACCTGTCTAATTCTAATTTTTCTTAGAAGGAGGCAATGACCTATCAGTGTGGGAGCAAAAGACAACGACAACAAAGCCTTTGAAATCAAGACCCTCATCTGGGAATGATGCACAAGCATGCTATTTCAGATCCCTACAGAGGACCCACCAGGCTATGGAGAAATCAGGAAATCACTGGGAGGGCCTGACTCCACTCAGCACGTGTGGAGTATCGGAGATCCGCACTGCTGTCAAGACCAGTTCCCACTTCAGCACCATCTCATGGTCCTGAATGAGAATCTCTTGGGTGAGGAGTTCGAAGCCTAGAATTCTAGGACAGGGTATATGAAACTACAACACACAATATCTGGATTTAAAGAATGTACAGGTTGGTGGAGAAAAGGCAGAGAAACCTACTTATAAAATAGTGCGATGATTGTTATCATGAAGATAAATCTATATGTGGCGGGAGCCAGAGATGGGCAAGACAGCCTGGTTAGAGGGAACAGGGAGGACAAGGGAAATGCCCAGGTGTACTTTTTGTGTTATAATGAGTTCTTGACTCCATTTACATTTTCGGAAGAATTGATAATACCCTCTCCGCAGGACCTCATCACAGCCTGAGGAGCTCTGTCCTTCCTCGAAGCATTAAGGGGAAGCATGTGTGGGCTGATGGCAGGCAAGGACTGAACATTGTGTGAAGTGAAATAAGGCAGGCAAAGTAAGACAAATGCTATATGTTCTCACTTGTGAGTCAAAGCTGAAGCTGATCTCAGTGAAAGAGAAGGGAACAGAAAAGGTGCAGCTGGACAGGACGAAAGACTTGCAGCTCTTTCAGTGTGGTAGTGTAACTATGGATGGCAACAATTAAGTGGATGTTTCAAAATACCTGACAGAACAATTTGAATGGCCTTATCCCAAAGAAAGGATACATGTTGGAGGTGACAGACGAGTAAATCTCCTGGATGTGATTATCATACTTTATACACACATAGTGATGATTATTTCACATTTATGTATATAAAACAACAAAGTACACACCTTAAATATGTTCAACCTACACTTTGGTAAAGTTATGAGAGTGAAAAAAAAGAGTAATGACAAAGAAACTTCTCCCCCAAATGAAAAATATTATAAGACAGTTCACATACATCACCCATCACCAGAGGACCAAAGATATAATGGGGTACTTTTTTCTCTCAGTATGTGCATCTTATTTCTTCTGTGACTCTTTGCTGATGACCTAGCTTCCCTCCTCATCAGTGAGGCCAGCCTCTGGCTAGGCCATGCGTCTTCACAATCATTCCCCCATGCCCCTGTATGCCTTCACTCATGTGTGTCCATCGCTGTTCAGATCCCAGCTATGTCTCACAGTCACAGAAGCAGAACTAGCTCAGTGACTTCAGGGCTCCCAGACAAGCACTCACAAAATACTCGGAGCCCTCTGTTCAGTGGATCCCCAAAGGCCCCATGAAAGCCTTCACTCAATTTTGCCTTGTGCCTCAGCTGAACATCTATGCTGTGTTCTTAGAAGGCTTGACTCAAATGGTCTCATAATTTGGTTGATAGTTCTGCTTCTTGATTCTTTTGAATGTTGTAAGTACACGGCATAAATATTTAAACAATACAAATGGATGTACAGTTAAAAAAGATGTGTCTCCTTTAACCACTAATGCCCCGTCCTACTTCCCCGGAAGCACCAACACTGAATCTTCCCTAGAGCAAGTCATTGATTTTATAAGCTCAACTGCATATTTACCTCTCTCATTTTAAATACGGAGTAAGATACTATACCCACACTCCTGCACTTGGTTTTTTTAAATCTTATACCTTAGATTATTATATGCAAATATGTGAAGGCAGACCTTTCACATCCTTTTCAACAGCTGCATAATTAATCATCATAAAATGCATCAATTTAACCTCTACTCTACTAGCAAATAACTTCATTAATCTAGTTTTTGCTAGGAAATGGTGTTAAATTGTACATTTTGGCACTACTCAGAGAAAGATTAGTAATAAAAATAATGAATCTCAAAGCTTGCATTGATACACTCTCCTATAAGAAGGACACTACAATTTTTATACTTTGGCATCTATAAAATTGAATACAATTGGGCTGGGGATTTAGCTCAGTGGTTCCAGTGCCTGCCTTGCAAGTGCAAGGTCCGGGTTCATCCTGGTAAATACATATCACAATACTGGGTGTGGAGACTCACGCCCACCAGCAATCAGTACCATATACTATAGGGCAGGGCGTGGTGGCTCAAACCTGTAATCCCAGCACTTAGGAGGCAGAGGCAGGAGGATTGCTGGAAGTTCAAGGCTGAGCTCAGGGCCAGCCTGAACTACAAAAGCAGACCCTATCTCAAAAAAAAAAAAAAATTTGAATACAACTTCAGCATAGTACAATTTTCTGTGTCAAGAATCCAAATGAATGTGTATTCCACATTTTGAGTGAAATCACCAAACTCCAAAAGCAAATCTGTAATCCAGGCTGATGAAACTCTCTACCTCCTTCAAATTTCTGTGACATTCATTTGGCCCTGCTGGTAGAATATAGACCTGTATGCCTTACATTAGTTATAGCTTCCTCATGGGACTGTAAGCACCTTGAAGCTGCTACTCGAGCCTTCTGTCTCCCAACCCTATTCAGCATCTAGCATGACGCCTATCCTACAGCAGACACTCAAAAATTTGTTTGAATTTCCTGGAATTTATTTTTGACATGGTGCATATTTAATCAACCAGTTAATAAAAAATTCATGGAAAGAAAAAATAAACTACTTTGACATTCTGTTAAGTACAGTTTGAATTTGGGTTCTGCCATAAGATACTATCATCAACAAATTTGCAGGTTAGTAGCTGCTCTTTCCATAGCAAAAGTCATATAAGAATAGTATACAGCAGTGTTCTAAAGCCTAAATCCTACAAAATATTATCTAATCTAGGATATCTTTACCAGTTAATATGACAACAATACTATCACAGTCTACTATAACCTTGCAAAACTCACAGATATGAAAAAAAACCCTAAATCTTACTGAAGCCTCTAGCTATCTTTAAAAAAAAGGGGTCCATTACTATGCCAGAGGAAAATTTCATTTGTCAAATATAATTGCTTCTTTACAAAAGTCACACCAGGTACTAGAAAACTTCAGTTTCTGTGCAGTGGTTTCCAATCAACTCAGAAGTATACAAGTTAAGGTGACCAGAATGTGTAGTATTAAATCAAACAGGAGACATCATTTCGAAGGTTAACAGTGCTAGAATGAGCACTAAAGGCATCGTCTTCCTTGATTCAAAGAAAAACCTACAAGTTTATACCAAGGATACTGGAATTCCAAGTAAGCATGTAATGTTAACGTTGGCCTCTCACCTCGACTCTTAACTCACTTGATCTCAATTCCACTGATCCTCTCTTGCTTTCTAAATTTTTTTTCTTTCTCATTCTCAGTTATTCTTTGACTTTAATATGCATCACCATCATCTAGTAAATTTGTTAAAAATCAGCTCCCTGGTCACATCTTTACATGTCTGATTCAGCAATTTCCATAGTTCATTCAGTTAAAAACATGTTTCATACAACATATTAAGTGGGGCCTTATTTCAGTTTGCCTCCTTGATTCTATCCCTTCTTGTCTACACAGGGACATTATTACTATTTTTCCAGTTGCTTCTTTTTTTTTCATTTAGTTTATTGGTACATTTTAGGTATAACTTACAATCACATTCATCTTTGAGAGTTTGTACCTATACATGATGTATCTTGATTCTCCTTTTTCCCCATTCCTCTGCCCTCTCTTCAGCCCCTCCACTCCCTATATACTTAAGCTTTGTTTCCTTTTATTCCTTTTTACCTTCAATTTTTTCTTTCCCTTTTTTCCTTCCTCCAGTCTAAATCCCTAGTTTCTTCTCTCCTTTGAACATTTTTTTTTCCATTTCCCAATATCTATTATACATTTTGAACATTGTTTACACCTTCAGTGCCTCACTCCAGAGAAATGATTTAGTATTTACATATATTTGCTTCACTTATGGTATGGCCACAGAGTATATTCATTTAGCTGTAAAGGAGAAATATTATTATTTGAATCTCCATTTTCTTATATCTTTTGTGTGCAGTATTTAAAATATAAAAGTAAGTGAACCAAAGTTCATATCACCATAGAAATTATATTGTCTTTAGGAAGATAGACAATAAATAAAATCAGCAAATGAGATAAAACAGATAATGACTAAGGTAGGCTAAAAAAGAAATAAACAGAAAAATAAGAATATAGTGGGTCTGTACCTACATTATTCACAGAGGTAGGGTAGCCATGGCCACCAATTAGGAAATGTATATAATCCCTAATTGAGGGTTTTCTTTAAGGTACTGTTTACCTATTATTCTATAGAGGAAAATAATGCATATGAAATTATGTGCATGCCTTTATTAATAAGCAGTAAGCCACTACAGTAAGTCCCCATCTAACCTGTTCTTCATAGCACTCTCAAAGATAGAAGGAAGGCATAAACACTTCCATTTCACAGATGAGAAAACTAAGATTCAGAAATTATGTGCCCAGATTGCCAAAGTTCAGTCTTCAATTGAAATCTCTCTGATTCCTTCCCTTCTCTCTACAACCTATAATAATTTTTTATTTCATCTGACAGAGAGCATATCCTTAGTGAAACAAAACCGACCTTAAAGACTTGTCTTGGCTACAGTTACGTAAGAGCATATGACATTGACAGATTAGTGAAGATGCCAATTCACTTCCCTGGTCAAATTTTAAGAATAAATAAATAAAATAAAACAAAAACTCATTTGGCATAAAATTAGTAATCAGATGTGTCAGCTCCGAGGAACTCAGAAAACTAGGTCTTGCTGCATTCAGTGTGCCTTTCATTGGTGTTCTGGTTGAATGTCCCTTTTGCAACAAAGGGATTCAAGAATGACAGCCATTAACATGGGGCTCATTTTCCAAATGAGTGAACAAAACGGGGTGAGGCTGGGAACTTGGGTTGTCTCATTTGCCCTGTTGGTGCCTGGTCTGAAGTTAATGGGTCAGAAGTAATGTGTGTAGGCAAGCAAAAATATTGCCAGCACCAAAATACAAAAATATTTTGGTTAGGGCTGGGGATTTAGCACAAGTGGTAATGTGCCTACCTTGGAAGCACAAGGGCCTGAGTTTGATCCTGGGGATGGAAGAAGAAGGAAGAAGAAGGGAGGAGAAGAAGGAGAAGAAGAAGAAGAAGAAGAAGAAGAAGAAGAAGAAGAAGAAGAAGAAGAAGAAGAAGAAGAAGAAGAAGAAGAAGGAGGAGGAGGAGGAGGAGGAGGAGGAGAAGAAGAAGAAGAAGAGGAGGAAGAGGAGGAAGAAGAAGAGGAAGAAGAGGAAGAAAGAGAGAAAGCAAGCAAGAAAGAAAGAAAAAAAGAAAGAAAGAAAGATGATTTTGGTGAGTCAAGGTAAACAGAAGATGGGATGCATCTTGAGCCTGAGTTGAATTCCTGTCTAATTCTCTCACCTCAGCAGCCAGACACAGCAGTACTACCCTGAGCACCAGGCATTCATTTTCACTGGTCTTTGACACAGACAGAATGCACTCTAGCCCTTATACTTTCTCTTTTGCATTACCATCAAAAAACAATAAAAAGCAATTCTTTTCCACCTTACTTCTAAACTTTTCTGAATAATGAGCTCATTATATCATTGGAAGTCAGCTTTACTGCAATAAATTATAGCTAACATCTACAGATTATTGATTTTATGCCAGACAATGAGCTAATTTCCTTGTATAATTATATTAATTAATCCTCCCCCATCTATTTTAAATAGGAGAAAATTATCATAAAGAATCTGAATAATTTCATCAGCATTTCACCAGGGAGTGAGCAAGTTGGAATTTGAATAAGCAAGAAATCTAGCTGAAGATCTAAACACTGATGTGTCTTGCCTTCCCACCTAGTGACAAATCTCATTTATTTGACCCATGTGAAACTGAAAAAAGAAAAGAAATCTAACCACTACTTTTCCACCAGCAGGTAAAGCACATTTGTCTACACTTGAAAGCCCCTCATTGGGAACTCTCTGCTGCCAACATTTTTTTCAAGTGTGTGGTACCAGGGATTGAACTCAGACCCTTATGCTAACAGGCACTCACTGGCAACCTCTGTAGCCTGTATCTGCTGTACTATGACAAGAAAAAAATACACATGGAATCCTTGTATCCTTGTCTTCTCTAGACCCAACTCCATTCCCACATATCAAACTCAATGATAGGAAACATCTCTTTAATGACCAATTTATTTAGCAATTTCATTACCCATAGTAGGTACTTTTGGAATAGTTAATCTTCTGAAGAACATGTAGGTGTTTTCTCATACATATTATTATTGTTAAAATTCAAATAATACTGAGGTAGTATTTTTTACTTGCCCATATTTCTTTTACAGCCTGTTTTTTATGAACACTGATTCCCATCACATGTCTAGGGGTAATAATATTTGGATGGTCTAGGTTTCAAACGTGTTGCTTCTATTTTTCTTAGGGTTGCCTTTCCTCAAATGCACACTGATCTTGGCTCTCATTTTATTTTTTATTGTTACATGTCTGTTCATTTCTTAGTGCATCATCTCTTCATCTCTCTGTTAATTACTATTTAAATTTCTGATTTATTTTGCACAGTAGTCTGTCTTTGGGCAATGTGTGTGTGTGTGTGTGTGTGTGTGTGTGTGTGTGTGTGTGTGTGTGTGTGTGGAGAGAGAGAGAGAGAGAGAGAAAGGACCATATGATTTCTAGAGGAGTTTACATAGTTGGTTCTCTGGGTGCTGGGGCTTCTCTCTCTCCTGTCATAACTCATCTCAACAATTCTACATTTTTTTCAGACCGGCTTCCTCTTGATGAGGCTCTAGAGAGAAACGTGCACAGCTTTATCATGTTACATTTCCAAGTTATTCCCCTCCTCTGTGAAACAGAATCACAGTAGATATTTCTAAGACCTATTTTCAGTATGAGTATTCTGTGATCTACAAAACTAAGTTAGATTTTCCAGAGAAGCATAATCAACAGGATATATGTGTTTTCTAATGTGTATGTATATGTGTAATACTTAAACCTATAAAATGTTGTAAATTAAAGACTATGAGCCCTACATTAAAATTGAGATATTGTAATGACAACTGGAGCACAAGGCCTCTCAGTGAGTAAACAGCAAAGCCTGTATTCTTGACTCCACCCCATGCTATCTCCTACTGTAAGACTTCTTTATACAAACCATCCAATCTCATTCTTTCACTTTCTCTTCCTTAAATCAGAGGAAATTCTACACACACACACACACACACACACACACACACACACACACACACACACACACACACACTTTAATCACTTCTCAGAGTTGCTGTAAGGACACAACACATACGTATCATTTTTAAATACATTTATGATTCTCAGGGCATATTCATTGTTGACCCCCACAACATAAATATGTGGTATAGTTAATGATGCTGTGCAGATGAGCTTGGACCTTGGAACTGAGAGAACCACATGGCAAAATCACTTTTGTTCTGTTAACTGGGATAATGGAAGAAGTACCACTAATAGACTCCTTTGAAAATGCATCAATATAAAACTAACACAGGTAAATATTTGCCACAGTGTGTCATTGGGCTGTCCTCTCCATGCTTTCCCTCTTTGGAGTCTCATGGAAACTTTACAACATAAGTTCCACCATCTCCCCATTAACAGATGTGAAAACAGAGGCTAGAGAGTGATACGGTATGTGAGCTTACACAATGATTGAGGGGGTGAACTGAGATTTCCACACAAGTTACTGGACTGCAAATTCCTACTCCGAATACTGACCTATATGCTGGTTGTTAAGATCCAGTAAAAGTGTTATGAAATTTTGCATGTCATATTTGAAACATAAAATTCCATTTTCTATAAATCGCAATAAACATGAATTCAAAATTAGCCTTATTGAACATCATTTCAGTTTTGTTTGGAAGACTAACATTCTCTTCACAAAATCTTCCCGTTAATTTTAGCTTCCCTTTTTTAACTTGAAAATGTGTAAATGCATACAATTAGCATTTTATTATTCTACCCTTGTGATTTTAAATGTTAATCTAGTATTTATTAATAAAATTAGAAAATTTTGCCCTTTTATTTCATTGACAAACTTTTTTTTACTTGAATATAAAGATCTGGATGTAATAAATTATCCCTGTTTGAATTCAGGCAATTGCAAAGATCAGATCTAGTTTTCCTTGGAAAGCTATTAAGGTACTATTAAACTGCCCTGTTTTACTTCTAAGAATTTCTGTTAATCAGAAGAAATCAATATATTAATTGGCCAAAAAGAGTGGTATATTGTGTGAAAGATGAAAAGTCATGTTTATGTCATAGTCTTGCCTGATAAGTGTGTTTTGTGCACAAATGGATATGTCCCATTATGTATCAGTTAATGACCAGTGTTCATTCTGAGAAATACCTCATTAGGTGATTTCATTGCTGCATGAACATTGCAAAGTATACTTATGCACACTTAGATGGTATCGCCTATTCCACGTCTAAACTAAATGAGAAAGCTTATTGCTCTTAGACTACAAACTTGAATAGCATCTTGTACTGACTTCTGGGGGCAACTGCCGCACAATGATAAGTGTTGCTGTAGGCACATGTGAGTGGTATACTTAGAAAGGGCATGTTCTGTGAATGGCACTCGTTAGACTGAGTTGTTCTGGGTGAGCCAATGAACAAATGGTGAGGGAACAAGAGTGCCTGGACCATGATCATCCACCACTTTAGACTATCTATACACTGTACATACAGGCTACATGAATTAGTAAAACTCTGTTTTTGTTCAAGAATAAGTTCACCTCAGTCTACTATAACATTTGTACTTTATGAACTTAAAAAATCCTTTCTCTAGTAATACTTAGATTAAACACAAACATGTTACACAGCTGTATGTATGGAAATATTTTCTTACTTTGTGTCCCTGTTCTATAACCTTTTATTTTGCTTTTTAAGATATTAGTTGAAAAATAAGAGAAAAATATACTCTTAGTTTAGGCTTATACAGCATAAGGATCATTAGTATCACTGTCCTCCATCTCCACATCTTGTCCATTGGAAAGTTTCCAGGAGTGCTAGAGTTTGAATATGAGGGCCCTCCAAGACCCATGTGTTGAAGCCCTTGTCCCCAGAGCATGGTAATCTCAGAAGACGGAAGAAGAGATAAGAGGTGCAGCTTCGTGGGAAGAGGTCATATCCCTGGTCATGCCTTGAACGGTCATTGGAACCATGGCCCTTTCCTCTCACTTGTTGCCACCCAGCTGCTGTGAATGAACAGAACTCAACTGCAACACTCCCCCAAAATGATGGTCCTGCAATAGCAACAGAGCCATGTGGCTGTGGACCAAAACCACTGAAACTGCGAACCTAATTACTTTTCCCTTTATTAACTTGGTTACCTCAGGTGTTTTGTCACAGTGACAAAGAGCTAACACGAGAGGCCAGACCACACACAGAGCTATCATCTCCTGTAATACTGCCTTCACCTCCTAAGATACTTGTCAGAAGCATTTTTAGTTAGCCTATTTTTTAATACATATAAGGAATACACTCCAAAATGACAATAAAAATATAATAAATACCATAGCAAGTAACATAGACATTTATTACCAAGTATTATGTATTATATATAATTGGATGTGCTATGAGTCTATAAGATCGGCCATGTGAGTTTATCCATGCCAGCATCACCTCAAACACATGGCACATTACAGTACAGTGTCATCATGTGTATGATGTCACTTAGGCAACAGAAATTTCTCGCCTCCATTACAATCCTACAAGCCTACTGTATTTGTGAACTGTGGCTTTCCACCATATACTGACCTGCTACATGATTATGCATTTTGTAATTTTTTTTTCCAGAGTGGCCCTACTATTTTCTCTCTGTCAATATATAGTAAAATGAATGCAAATAAATGAGTAGTGATATGATTATTTAAAGGATGATTATGTGATGACTCCTTTTTGGGACACTATCTACAAGTTAGTGGAGGTTTTCCTGTGGGAAAAATAGTAAGTAAACAGTAAAGTAAAAACAAAGCACAGCAAAGATTGAAGGTCCAGTGATCTATATATCCTAATAAGACTAAAGGAGAACATCAGAATTGATAACCAGATTTCTTTTTCTAAAATTGATCTTTTACTGAAAACCAGAGTATATTTGCTTTACTGATTGTTGAGCTAAATATTGATTTACAAAAAAATGGGATGACAGTAAAAACTAATTTTTGACGGGCAAGAGAGTTCAGGTTTAAAGGGCAAGGCAAATATAGCACCCCACTTGTAACTATGGTTTGTAGACATAGCCTTGGCTTATATAAATTCTCAAGTTCCCTTTTAATTCAACAATTCTGTGACGTTAAAATGTCATTCAAATGTTCCAGGAAAACCGAATGTAATTGTGTGTGTGTACGTGGAGGGAGGACACACATGTGTTTAAACAACTCAACACTAGATGGCCCTAGTTACAAAACCAATGCATTTCCAAAAGCCTGAAACCATTCTGAGAACAGATGGATTTTAACGCACTAAAGCAAAATCCGTTGTTTCCCAAAATCATGTATGCATTAGAATAGCATTGAACATTTGTATTTAAAATGCCATGACTCTCCAAAAGAGCAAGCATCAATCTTAGAAGTCTTTATTTCACAGATAAAAACATAACCGTAAAGCCTGTAGATTTAATCTGCTATGAAATTTTTCCACTCTATATTCATATAGTACTTTATTATTTTAAAGTTTCTTTCACATATAGCAATTGATTTGACCCTATCAGTATTCAGTGAGATATATAACAGAGATAGAAATTTTCTTATTCGAAGGACAGTACACTAAGATTCACAAAGAGGCATAAATTCATTCAAGAGTATATGTCTTAAATATTAGTTTTGGGACCAAGTTCTCAAGGTCTTGACTCCTGGATCATTGTCATTTCTATACCATAATCAGGGGTTATTGCATTAGACTTTCCATTAGTTGGTGTGTCTGACATGAGACTTCCATTCTTTAGAAAAGTTTTATTGTCCCAAGATAATAGTGGGAAACTGCAGACTTTTCACGTATGCATAGCCCTTCAGATACTGCCACCTGATCTCATCACTTTCCCTCTTTTTGTCCTCTGACTACTTACTACTAGCTTTCTATTAGTTATTTCAGTGTGTCAAACTCATTCCAACTCAGGGAGCCACATGTGCTATTCCTACCAACGAGAGCATCTCCACACATCCTTCAGGTCTCAGTGCAGATAACTCATACTCTGGAAATTTTCCCTCCGCTACCACTTGGCCCACCAAGCTCCAGACTTGGTTAGGGTCCTGTGTTTTCTGTTATGTTCGGCATCTGTACTTGTTCCTCATAATGTTATTTCAACTATAATGAGTTGACTACTGAAATATTTTCTTCAAGTATCCTTAATCTGGTCTATTAAGTGTGAAGTCTCTAAAGATAAGTGTCATATTTTCCAATACAGGTAAATAGGCAACTGAAAAACAAAAGGCTAATAAACAATTCTTGTCCTTTCTAGGCATAATTCTCTTGATATTTTTTCCTTCTAATTTTAATGTTGGATACAACCTACTCTACTGAGTCTGTACCCTACTGATAGCCTCAATTCTGACTTTGATTTTTTCTTGGTAGTACCAGGAATTAAACTCATTACCTTGCTCTTACAAGACAGGCGGCAAGGCCACTGAGCTAAATCTCCAACCCTCAACTCCAACTTTGAATAATCATCCACTTACCAAAACTCTTAGCAGAGTAGATGTCTGGTAGTTGTTGTTTAAAAACAAAAACTAACAGAAAATTAATATTTACCAAGCATTATCTAAACTTGGTTTGTTTTTACAAAGTAAAAGCAAGCCTTGCCATGTCAATTAGAGGGGAAGTCCCAGTTTCTCTGTCTCAAGTTGGGTGATCTATTATTTAATTTTTATTTCTGGCTCTATATATGTATCACTACAACAAACTGGCTTAGAAAATAAAAAGCAATAACTTTAAAATGTTACACAGTTCATTACTACCATTGACTTTTATGAGTAATAGGTAAATTGTGGGGAGGGAGCCAGGCTGGCACCTGGAGTTTGTGTATCAGCCTCCAGAACTGTGAAAAAGAAATATATATTATTGAAACCACCCAGTCCATGATATTCTATTTTTTAATGAAGTCATGCATTTATACCCTTATTATTAAATTCAGGAAAGACAAAAACAATTCTGGGCCTTCAAAGCATGACAGGAAACCAGAAGCAATCTGACTTGGACTTCTGATACAACTATGGCTCAGCTTAGCGATGGGGGTCTGAGTTTGGGTCCTGGAATCTGAGTTCAGTTCCACTACTCTACTTGCTATGTGAATTTGAGCAAGCATTTTTGTTTTTCTCATGCTTGTTCCCTCATCTATAAAATAAAAACAATATAGCATTTCATTATGGGATTACTATGAGGATTATATAAACCAGTGCACATGAAATATTTAAGACAATGACCGAGACAGAGTAAATATTCAATAGGTATCACTCGATACCATTAGTCTATGTTTTTCCCCCAGGGAAATAGGCATTAAAACTATTATGGGAACCATTCATATCAGTTAAGATAGGTGTTGCCAGCTTATCTTTGAGACTCCATAGTCCTCAAAAATCTTTTTAGTTTTTTGTTCTGATATTTAAAACATGAAACTTCATGGACCACAACAATATTCCAGGCCCAGATATTGGCATTCCAAGTCAGCTACAAGGAGAAAGTATATTCTCTTATACTAACCTGAATTTTTTTTTTCTCCTCTTCATTCTTATTCTTTCTCTGTGAGTTTTTTTCCCCTCTCCAGGATTTTCTGTATTTTCTGAAGCTGTTACTAGAGAATTAACAATATAGAGTTCATATCTTCGAACTTATCATCTTCTATTCTTCAAAACAGTTACCACTGAGATTTTAGGCAATTAACCATAGCTTTGGCTTTCATGTAAGGCCAGTGCATAGTTGACTGTTGTACCTTCACGGTGCTGGCTCTCTCTTAAAATCTGAATGAGCAGCTTGAATAAAAGCCAATGTTTTCCTCAACCTGGGCTGGCTTTCATCTTCCCACTCAGTTATATAAATGTTCCGTGTATTTTCTGTTGTAAGCTAGCATTTATCATCACACTTGACCTAAAACTCCATGCTTGATGAGTATAGTGGTGGGAAAAGGGTGAGACAAAGAAATATTCTCAATACTCTTAACCTTAATATTGCTTTGGCAAGGCAAAAAAAAAAAAAACAGTGAGAGAACTCACATAAACAAAATTTTTGTTACCCAAATTGTAATTTTACTTTTTAAATATATAAATCAATAAAATAGCTTCAAAATTATATTTACCCCCATGTTCTTAATGTAAGATTTATTTTAATTCTGTGAACAAAAAAGGACAATTTTGTAGAATCTGTTTGGGTTGCAAGGATCCATTATCTGGTCAAAGGGCTGTATGGACAGAAGAGACAGGGTAAGTTAAAGTTTAACTCCCAGCAATTGTAAACCAAACCTACAGCCACTGAACCTTTGGAGTTTGATATGATGATTAGAACATAACCAGAGTGACACGTTGAATTCGCCATAATCAAGGAACCTTTTCCGGGTGGGGATCTCTGAAATTACTCAGGTATGGTCCACGGGTTTTTCTTTTTCCATTGTAAGTCTGTGAAACTGTACAATGTGGTCGCTGTGACAGTGTATGAGAACAGCTTTTGCTCACTTCCTGTCCTGTCTGATCCAGGGAATTGTCTAGTTTGTTTTTATGTTAAGAAAACAAAAGAACATACTGGAATAATCAAAAATCTCAAAATGAGATGATTGCTACATATTTCTCACTGACTTAATAAATTTCTAAGGCTTAAAAAAAAAGTAAATTCAACCGTGTGGGTTCAGGATTGAGACTAATGTGAGAAGTTCATTTAGTCGCACAGCAATGAGTATTGTAGTTTACTGCCTGTTCTGGTCCTGGGGCCCTGGAAACAAGTGTAATTAACTTCGCTGACAGGTTTTGAGTTCTCTGTATGGCTCATGATTTCTAACACATTTTAGACTTCCTATGTTTAATTATGCCCTTTGCTATCACCCACTATTTAAAAAGTGGTGATTTCTTGGTATTTATTCTGTCATTATCCTGCCAAAAGAATTCCCTAAGCTATTTCTTTATAATTCTTACAAAACAATTTTGACAAAGCCAGCTTTGAATATGTTAAATCTCAACCTTGGAATTGCTAATAATTGGACCATTTCCACAGTTTGGGCAACTGTGCTCCAGTGGAGATATTTGCATGTTATCATTTTGTGCACCCTAAAGAGATGATCCACACCCAGAGCATGATGGTTCTAAAGAAGCAGATCAATCTGGGCATGTAACAGTGATCTGTCATTCCTGCCACAGCTCTCCTAAATGCTCTGATTAAAATATCATTGTTTTATGATTATGAAAGTCCCAAGAAGAAAGTTGCCACAATAAATAAATTCCTTCACTACAGGAATTTGTAAATGTGCACTGTGTATGTCCAAGATAAAGAATGGAAAATTATTTATGTGGTGTATAAGATCAATGTTTGACAGAACAATATTGATATAAATTAATTTGTTATAATTCAGGAGCATCAAAAATGCATTGTCTGCTATGCACCATGCGTTAGAATGCTGCAGGAGCATGGAGCTGGGAGATGACTCTGGAAGTAAAAATGAACTCAACTTATCAAAGCACTGACACTCTCCTGCTAACTACAAAGAAATAGACAAATAACTGACAGAGTTCATTGTTCTGGAGCATATTTTCTGGAATAACATTGCTAGTATCCATTTTAGACAAATTTTACATTTCACTGGTTTAATTGATTATTGATTAAATGTATGGGAAGAAAAGATAGTTGGCAAGAAAAAGACATTGTCATGAGGAGATATAAAATGGCAAAATGGATATAAAAATCAACAAATACTTGGTAATTTTCAACTGGGTTAATACTCAGCTGTCTTCTGATAACTTGAATATGTTCTGCATCACACAGGTAGACATTAGTAAGAGTGGCACAAAAAGTGGCCACAGTCAAATCAGTCAAGTTGTGTTGGATACTTTTTATTAGTGTCTAACACAGCACATATTTAAATCCTGTCTGTCCTTTTTATCATTACACAATCCCCTCTCCTATATACTTGTTCTCTTCCTTTTGTGTAATAAGAATCTCCATTCTACCTTCATGGCAACTTTTCTTTTTTATTATATTTCACTTATAAAAGGAAGCATATGATACTTGTCTTTTTAAGTCGAGTGATTTGTTTTATTTTGTTTTGTTTTTTGGTACCAGAAATTGAACTCAGAAACTCACACTTGCCAGGCAGCTCCATTCCTAGCTTTTGTCTGGATTATTTCACTTGATGAGGTCTGGCTCCTGCAAATGACATGATTTTGTTATTCCCTGTGCTGAATAACACTCCATTATGTATAGGTGTCACATTTTCTTTATCTGTTCACCTGTTGATGGGCACTTAAATGGGCTCCATATCTTAGATATGTTGTGCTGCAATAAACATGGATATCTAGAATCTCTATAGTACACTGAACTTTATTCCTTCAAGGATATACTGAGGAGTGTAAACTGGGTCCTTTGGTAATTCTATGTATAGTTTTTTGTTGTTGTTGTTGTTTGTTTTTGTTTTTTGAAGAACCTCCATAGTGGTTTCTGTAGTAGTTATGTTAATTTTCATTTCCACCAGCCGTATACAAGAGTTCCTTCTTCATGTCATCCTTACCAGCCTTTCTTTTATTTCTCTCCTCTCTCCCTCCCCCTTCTTTCTCTACTCTGCCCTTTCTCTCCCTCTTCCTTTCCTTTTCATTTTGATGATAGTGATTTGGGGGTAAGGTGGAATTTCAGTATAGTTTTGATTTGCCTAGGTCTTTTCAGTTCATTTGTCCATTTATAGATGCAGCTATTTGTCCATGTGTCTTAATTGTTTTAGTTCTTTTGTATTTTAGGTCCATATTAACCTTAATTTGATGTAGTCCCACTGTTAATTTTTGAGATTATTCTCTGTGCTACTGGAAATTTAGGAAGTCTTCCTATTGGAGAAGTCTTTGCCTATGCCATGATTCTAAGGTTTTCCCTTATGCTTTATTCCATCCTTATTAAAGATCGCCATATCAAGGCTTTGATTCAGTTAGTACTGCTTTTCATACAGGATGAGAGATAAAGATCTACTCTCAATTTTATACCTCTGAGATTTTCTACTTATGCATAACTCCAGCACCATTTGTTAAGGAGGCTGTCTTTCTCCAGCATATGTTTTGGGCTCCTTTGTCAAACATCAGATGGCTGTAGTTGTGCAGTTTATTTCTATGTCTTCTCTTCTATTCCATTGGTCTCTGTGTCAATTTTGTGCCAGGATGTCTATTATAGCTGTGTTTGGGGCTTTGTGGTGTAATTTGAAATCCAGTATTGTGATGACTCTAGTGTTGCTCTTTTTGTTTCGGATTACTTTGGCTATTCTGGAGTTTTATATTTCCATATGAATTTTAGGGTTTCTTTCCCTAGTTTTGTAAAGAATGTCAATGAAATCTTTGTGGGAAATGCATTAAGTCAGTAGATTGTTTTAGTAGGATCATCATTCAGTAGCATCATTAAACAATATTAATTTTGCCAATCTATGAATGTGGGAGGTCTTTCTACATCTGAGGCTCCTTCAACTTCTCATTTTCATGTATATTTTCTTGTGGAGGATTTCTACCTCCTTGATAGACTTGATTCCTAGGTAATTTTTAAACTGTTGTGAATGGAGTTTCTTTCTCCACTAATTTATTGTTACTGTACAGAAGATCAGTGGATTTTATCCTGGTATTAGATTATTTAAATCTGATCCTCTTGCTCTATTATTTCTTGTATAATAATATATATTAAGCACTATACTGTGAAGGACACTTTTAAGTACTTTCTGTACATATTTATTCCTAGAACAACTATAAGAGGCAACTTTTATTACAACAAAACAAGGTTCAAACAAGTTATCAAATGGGTTTGATGTGACCCAGGTTGCCAGCAGCAAAACCAGGCTCCCTCACTGGGTGGTCTGATTCCAGGATACAAGCAAATAAATAACTTGTAATGCAGGGATTGGTTATGTTCACTCACTGTAAATATGGAACAAGAAGGTGATGTTTTCTGGCCTAAGATTACTTTACAACAAAAAATGCTCTTCCAGGAGTAGCTATAATGTCTCTCAGTTCTGGTATCCTCAGAATACAGATTTTAAAATAATAAATCACTTGTATGGCCCACATCCAGCATTCACTACAACCACAATTATTAAAGCATCCTCAATTTTGAAATCATCCTGTGTTGGAACCATACATTGTCATCTTGCATCACTCAACACGATGCCTACCTCAGAGGCTTTCAAAAGAAATTGCAGAAAGATTACTGGTCTTTTCTCCAAACAGAACTCAACTGGGATACCTGTCCCAAAATTCCTGGGTTTATGAATTTGTACACCTTATTTCATTTTCCTGAATCTCAGTGTCTTCAGTTGTGAAACAAGCATAAAGACATTGTAAAAATTTATAAAGATTAAGTAAAATACTAAAGATACAGTTAAACAAAGTCTCCCATGCTTAGAAATCCTGTAAAACTCAATTTCTCTTTGTAAAATCTCTTAAAAACTCCACAAAAATCTTTTAAGACTTTCCAAATGTTTCTATTAGCTCCTGTTTGTCAAAATAATTCCATTAAAATAGAAAACTGTATAAATAATGAAGTTTTGATTCATCTGATTCTACTTTTTAGAGATACAACTTAAAATTAATTTTTTATATTAAAACATCCACAGGATATGCTTTAGGAAATACTGCTCAAAATGCCCAGTTAAAACCCCAGAGCCCCTTTTCCTCAAACCACCAGGACACCCAGATGTGATTTTTGTTCATTTCATCAGAGCCAATGTTAAAAATCTCTTTCAGTGACTCGCTTTAAAAATATTGCCATCCCTTGACGGCAGCGCAGTACGTGGAGTACTGTTGCACAATGGCTTGCACTGCATGAAGTGTCTCTAAATGACTCAATAAGTTCAAACAAGACAGTATTGATCCACAGAGGATAAACACCATTTTATCTTATTCATGGAAACAGTAACTAGGCTCTTCTAAAGTGCAGCTCTAACAGCCCAAACCCTTCCAGGAGAAGGGGCTGGCAAAGGAGCCCCACTCTTGCAGCAAGAGTCGGGATTGGACATCTAAATCCCATCTGCTCCTTGGCCTGGAACTGCAGATCCAGCCAGTTAGTAATAATGTTTTGTTTTTTGTTTTTTTTCTTTTTTTTTTTTTTTTTTTGCTGATTGAATCAGAAAAACAAATTTTACTTTATATCAAACCTAATCTTACTAGATTACAAACTTTAAACAATATTTAGACTTTTCATTTAATAAACTAAAATTCTGTATTATATATAATTTGGTTGATACAAATCAAAAAATTAAAATTTAAGCTGGGCATGTCAGTGCCTTCCTGTAGCCCTGCAGTTCTGGAAGTGTGAGGTGGGAGGGTTCCAAGTTCAAGCCAGCCTGGGCGGCCTGGTTTCTCAACAAGCACAAAGGGCTGGGGGTGTGACTCAGCGTGAAGGTGCTGGGATTCATCCTCTCAACCAAAACACACACACACACACACACACACACACACACACACACAGATATCAGACACATACATACATACATACATACATACATACATATGTATATATACACACATACATGTATGTATGTATGTATGTATCTGATAAGCACTGGGACTTGGCCCCAGACTTCTAATTTGTGACCAAATCATCACATGCTCAAGGCCCTCTCATAAAAAAGTTGCAGCATTTACACATGACCTACTTACATCCTCTCACACACTTCAAATCATCTCCGGGCTATTTATGATATCAAAGACAATGTAAAAGCTATTAAATACTTGTTTTTAAAGGGACATTTTTAAAGAAATATATCCAAAAAAGCTGCTGCATGCCCAATACAGACGCAAATTTTTTCCCAAATACTTTTAAAGTGCAGTGATTGACTATATGAATGTGGAAACTACTTTTCGAAAACTATATTTCTTTTCAGAAAAATGATTGTCTTTATTGAAATATGCTGGTACCTTTGGCTCTCAGATATGACTTTTTTAAAAGATATATAAGCTTTTTATGCATAGACATATGGGTAGAATTTTACATATATAGCTACACACTAACAACCATGTGGGAAACATTTTCCAGGCTTGTTTAACCCAATGGGAATTGATCTCTCCTAATATAGAAAGACATAGTAATGAGAATGTCAGAATGTCCTCTAGCTTGCATAGTTTCATACAGTGGCCTGCTCTTGAAAATAACATCACTAAAAACATCAGTGACAATTTGGCCAGACAGAATGTCTAAGTGAGCAAATTGTTTTGTAATTCGATAAAACCCCACTTTCAATTATGTAATAATGTCTTCCTTCCTCCAACAGCCAAAAAATAATCACTATTTTAGGGTACCCAACTGACGCATGACCGCAGTAGCAGAATTAGCTACTCACTCCTTTCTCCTCATATACTATTCTAGCCTCTAGAGATATTGTAAACAAAGGAAATGATATGGATTTTCAAATGCCAAATCTATTCATATTCAATTTCATATTCTTAGGTTTTGGTTGTTGTTTTTTTGTTTTTTGTTTTTTTTGAGACAGGGTCTTGTTTTGTAGTTCAGGCTGGCCCTGAGCTCAGCCTTGAACTCATTCCAACCCTCCTGCCTCTGCCTACCAAGTGCTGGGATTACAGATGTGAGCCACTACATCCAGCACTGTGGTATGTGGTTCTGATTGCTAATGGATGTGAGTTTCCATACCTAACATTGTTGTGTGTGGTTACTGGAGATTAAACCCAGGCCCTTGTGCTTGCAAGGCAGGCACTGGAACCACTAATCTAAATCCTCAGCCTTCTTAGGTTTGTTTTGTTTTTGTTTATTTTTTAATAATTGATTTTTAAAATTATCTTTATTCCTACATTATGAATATACATGATAATCGCATTCAACATTAAGAGTTTGTACCAGAATATGACATGACTTGATGTCATTTAGGAAATACTGCTTTCCCTCCTCCCCCCACGCCCTGCATCCCCCAGCCCCCTATATACACAATCTTTGTTTTCATTATTACCACATTCATTTCCCCCTTGTTATTTACCCTTACACTCTTTCCTTTAATAATTGATTTTTTAAAAATTAACTGAGCCATTATTTGTTATCAACAGTACAAAAATGAGTAGTTAATTGAAAGATGTTCTCGCCTATTCTTGTTGGACACCATAGAGCCTTTTTGTAGTGTGTGTCCAACTGTTCCAGTGGATGCTAATTGATTTATTGAGTAGTTAAGAGGCTGGATGAAGCAATGAAGAGAAAACATAGGAGTCTACGTGGATTTGAGAGAAAAATCAAGTCCCACACTGGTCCCAGAAGAAAATAGCTTTAAAAATTTACTCCATCCAGATAATATAGTAGTACATACAGTAAAAGACCTGAATAAATGGAGGGTTAGAAAATCTAACAGACGGCTCAGAGACTGGCAAATCATTATACACAGAGGCAACTGTGTTCCATTTCATTTTGGTACTTTATAGTTAGTTCTTTTATTGGGATTCTCCTTATCTTTTTTAGCTGTGGCCTTCCTCATGAGACAAATTGGCTTAGTAGATGTATTTAAACCTCCAGGTCTCTGATTATTTGCAAAGTCAGAAATCAGAAACTGATTTCATGAGGAAAAGAACTGTGAGGGAGACACAGACGTGTCCATCCAGGAATCCTCTTTCTAGTCCTCTTTTCTGAAGATCTCTTAGAGCGCTTCACGATTCAGACATTTTCTCTCACTGAAATAAAGTTATCAATTTATAGTGATGATATAATAACAGCTCAACTTTAATATTCTTATATCACTCCTGCTAAGTGCCAAACCCAATGGCACTTTCTGAAATCCTCCTCTAAAATAAGTACTCTCATTGTGTCGTTTTTCCACTTGAGAAACCAAGGCTTGCAAACTTGAGCAAACTGTCCTACATTTCCAAGCTAATCCGTAGCGGCGGCAGCAGTGAATCCCAGCACTCTGGTGCACACCTCACCCTGCAAACCAAGGGAAATGAACTGCGTGGGTCTGGAAGGGAACTCAGATCCTTTGACAGAGAAAAGCTAAATTCATTTCTCAAGGATGGAAGACATTCCCGTTCGGTTAAAAATCCAGGTCCAAAACTCCAGCGACTGGTTGCGCTCTTACGATTCTACTCGCCCCCCACCCCCCGCCATCATATATAAGTCTAACTCAGCCTGAATCTCTACACAAATATAAAGGAAAAAAAGATCAGTTGGACCTCCATGGTTCAAATTCTCCCTTCTTTCTGTGCCCCAAACCAAAGACTCACACAGACAGGGACTCTACTAACAGAGACTCATTTTGTGACTCGAGACACTAAAGTTAAGATCGTAGAAGAACATTCAGGAAAAAGCACCAGCGTCCCAAACATTATGCTAGAATCAGCCCTGGAAACACATCATTGAAAATGCAAAGTAATTATGCAGAAGAATGTCTAACAACAGAATTGTGTTAGTGTCTGAAGTTATACAGCGCCTCCCACCTGGAGGACACACCTTTCTGCCTTGGGGAAGAATAACTGGGCCGCTAAGTGTATGTCTGCTGAGGAATTCCCATATTAGATTGACCTAATTTGAAAGTTTAAATTTGGGCCAGGCAACTTCCAAATAGCAGCTACACAAGCCAGAATAGTGATTCATGTAGGATAATAATGAATTAGTTTCTAGAAGTTCCTTGTCAAATTCCAAATTAACTGGAGTACCAAGAATGAACGCTAGGGACATGGCCTGAAATCACTAAACTGACTAAAGAGCCTGCCAAAGCTGGAGCTGGTGGTACAAACCTAAAATCCCAGCTCTTAGGAGGCTGAAGCAGTAGAAACTGGCAAGACCAGATTCTTGGGCCAGGCTTAGCTCAGTGACATCACACCCACCTCACAAGTGTGAGGTCCTGAGTTCAACCTCAGTACCTCTTCAAAATAACGTAACATATAACATAACATAACATAACATAACATAACATAACATAACACAGCATAATAACATAACATACTACAGGATTCTAGACCCAGAATTGCTAGCTAGACTCAAGTCCTGACCCCACCTTGAGCTAATTACTCCTGTGTGACCTAGAGCTAATACTTAGCTTCTCTTTGGCTATTTCCTATTCTGTTAAATTTAGAATTTTAAGAATTAGAAGTTACATAGAAAGGGGTTAGAGCAACATCAAACACAAATGTGTAGAAACCTTAACTGTTATAGCCAGAATTCTAATGACAGTTCTGTGCTGACAACAAAATTCTTCAATTAAAGCAAATGGTTAGGAGAAAGAGAGACCACAAGGTAAGAATGTATAGAGAATGGTTTTTAGATAGGAATAAGGAGGCTGAGAAATTAATTCTGTTCTCATTTGGAGCCCCATTTCTCTGATTCTGCTAAACATTCTCCTATTTCCCATTAGATTTGGATATTGTTTATCCCAGAAGAGGTTGGATTATATTAACTGAAGCACTAAGAATTTATTTGTGGGCACCTCTATCCCATCACTGTTGTTCAGCACTGTTCTTGGTGCCATGCTCAATACAAGGAGGGACTGTGCTTTTATCCAGGAACTGCAGGGGCTTCTCCAGAGCTTCCATCACAATCATAAGCTAACTGCTCACTGTGTACAGTGTTAGACACATCATACCAGTAAAATATTGCTTGTTGAGTTAGTTGTCACTTCACTGAGAAGAAGCAAAGAAAAACAATGAATACTTTGTACTTAATTTCACGGTCTGTACTTCTCCTTCCTCTCTGAATCATTACTATAAACCTAGGTGGCAGGAGTCATCACTCATAAATATCTATTTAAAGCATTGACCAAATAACATGCTGAACCAGGTCTACAAATGATGAAGGAGAAGAACTTCAATATTCAAACCTAAATCAGTATGAATTCAAGATCCTGTGTTTTCTGTAATACAAGGCCTGGGAATCAGTGATAAACAGTACAAGACAATATAAGGTACAATTATAATATCAGGAAAAAGAAGACAAAGTCTGTGACAATCACAGAGGCTGTATGAAATTTTCATTTACTTTGAAAAGCATCTATGAATTACTCAGTATTGAGGTCTGAAACTAATGGCATGTGTACATGTCCTCTAGAAGTTTGTAGTCTTCCTTCTCTGGGTCTTCTCTGCTACAGTCCTAGGCCTGGCCTTTTCCCCCACCTACCCCTAAAGTGGTCTGTTCACCTCTGATCCATTCACAAGAAAACTCACTGTTATCTTCCTGAAGTACACAGGGCTCTGATGGAATTCTTCCAAGTACTTAGAGAATGATAAGAACATTTTATCATGCTGATACAGAGTTCTCTCCTTCCTTTCTTCCTTTCCAGCCTTGTTTTCACATACACTTCTTTCATCCTGTCATAAAGCCTGCTTCAACATTCCAAACACTCTCAGCTCCTCAACCCTCCATGCTGGCTTGACTCACCTCTGTCCCCAAGAGTCCATCCTTCCTTCCTCTTCAACTAATTCCAAACTGTCCTTCCACCTCTCTGAGTTAAAGGCACATGTTATAAGTTAATAGAGTCTAAAGTTGGAAAAGTTTGGTAAGTGATGAAAGAAAAGTTGACATTGATTAATAGAGATAAAATACAGGACCACTGAACTGTTTAATAAGAGAATGACAAATGGAAAGACTATTTAGAATAATTACCAAAGATTGTACAGATAATGTTAGAGCTAGAAAATATTAGACTGAATTAAGATGATAATACAGTCATGAAGTGATAGTAGAATAGATAGTAACTAATGACAAAAGAGCCACATACAGATTTTCATGGCTGGCTAGAGAAGGGCCAAGACTGCTTTTACTAAAAGCAGTTTAGGCCAGTATGGGTAAGTTACCACTAAATAAGAGCATAGATAATGTGGCTTTTTCAAAGGAAATGGTATTCTCTTTTTTCTTTTCCAGGGTCATAGGTGTTTAGTCCCACTTTCACACAGAGCTTTGGATAGTTAGATTTTGTAAACTTTGTTTGAAAATCAAATGTTTTCCAATCATTGGGAACTAGAAGTCTTGGAAATAATTGAGTTTTCAACTTAAATTTTCACAGACTGGTTTGAGGAAATCTGATACAGAAACTAAGTTCAAAAGAACAATTTCAGTGGATGAAGAAAGGGCTAGGGAGGGAGAGATGGGTGTGGGAGAGAAAAAGGGAAGGAGGGAGAGCCCAAAAATGAATAAAACACAGCACTCACAACTTAATATATTTCTGTAATATGCCATATGTAAGTCGCCCTAGAGCTACTACAAACATCAGCTTTTAGGCCAAAGATCTACACTACATTCCATGATTGCCATTCTATCAATTAATAAATCCACTTAAACATGTGCAAAGAAATTCTACTCTTCTCATTAATCCATGTCATTCTGGAATTTCTGATCTCTGCCAGTGCCATTTCCTGTGGTCTTTAAGAAAGTCAGGAGTGACAAAAGGAGCACCGGATCATTACTTAATAAAGATCACACAAGAGTCCTCAGGAGATTGATCTTATGGGCACTAGAATAACAACACAGGAACCAGAAAGCTGTCTATGTGCATTAACCAGGTTTCTACATAGAAACACGATGAGTGTTTTCTCTAATACAATGCCTGGGAATCAGTGATAAACAGTACGAGGCAATATGGGGTGGGCCTGGAGAGGGTGGGCCTGGAGAGAGAGATAGAGAGGTTTATAAAGAGACTATCTACTGAGAGATTTATTACAAGGAACTTGCTAATCTGATTATATAAGAGGATGTCCCCAAATTTGTAGTCAGAAAACAGGATCTTGGGATTAGCCTGTGTGTACTCCCTGTCCAAAACCAAAGGCATGAGAACCAGGAAAATCAGTGGTATAGGTGCCAGTCTATCAGCCAGCAAGCTGTAGACCCCAGGAGAGTCAGTATTTCATTTTAGTCCCAAAGTCAGAAAAGACTAGTGCTCCAGTTCAACCCAGCTGGGCTGGAGGGTTTTCCTCCAATTGAGACAGGCTTGTGAAGGGTGAAGGGTCCTTCACCTCTGTGAAGGGTCCTCAGCTGATTAAATGAGACCCACCCCACTAGGGAGGGCAAATTGCTGAACTCAGCTAACTGCCTCAAGTGTTAGACTCCTCCAGAAGTATCCTCACAGACGCATCCAGTATGGTGTCTCTGCCCGGAGAGCCTGATCTGTCGAATTAAATTAATCTTCACAGTGTAAACTGAAGTGAAGTAGACAACTAACTGCCCATATTATCTGCTTTGGAAAATCTCCATTGCTTTTGCCATGCACACCCCTCCTCTCAACACACGCACAGTTTTCATCTACTCTTAAAATTTTCCAGAATCTCTTTCTGTTTGAATGAAAAAACCAATCATTCCTCAATCTCAAGCATTAAGAAGGACAAGTCACACAGGAGTGTCTCTGTTTCATAGTTCCTGTCCTCCACTATTGTGCCAGATACTGTTGTTGACAGAGCCAGTTCTGCAAGGAGAAAGATGTGTGAAGAGACTTCTTGTGTGGCATTGTGCTGCCAGTAGTGGCACCGTGAGTTTATTGACCCAGAAGTTTATGCACAATTGTGAATATCTGTTAATACACTCGTACACACCCACAACCACACATACACTGCTGTTTTCTCTTCCAAAAGCTGTCCTTACTCTCACTTTTCATTTTTTTAATTTAAATTTTCATTGGTAAGTTATATATACACATCATCATTGTGTTTATCATTGAGAGTTTGTACCAGTATATGACCTGACTTGATTCTCACTTTTTCCAATTCCCCCACCCACCCTACAACCCCACCCTCTATATACATAAGCTTTGTTTCCCCTTCCTTTCACTATTCATTTTTGCTTCACAGGCATGGCACTCCTGTACACAGAGTCCAGTAAACAACAGTCCTCTGTACACAGAGTCCAGTACCTTTTTAAGGGGTCCACTCTGAGATGGAGCATTGAAAACAAATCGGTTCACTCCGAATCTACGAAAAATGAGTCTTTTTAGGTAGTTCCAGGTTATCATTTCTAAATATCAAATATTAAGAAAACATTTACTCATTAAATGTGATGAAAATCTAGACAATATATCTGAGACAGTGTGGGATCATTATTTCATTTCCTCTATTATCTAGTCTTCAACCCTTTTCTTCTTTTAGTGAAAATGTTTATGCACCTGTCCTGTTTATTTGGCAGGTGGGAAAAGTTCATTACTCTCAGTTGTTTTGTTCTGACATTCAATGTACATAGATTAGAGCTGAACTGGACAGTTCAGCGGGATGTTGTTATTAATGAAGGACCTTTAAAACATACCTATTGCAGGACTTCATTGTAGATCAGTTGGATTTGATTCCTCTAGATGTGGGGAGGACAATGGCTACAGCCCAAGCACAGGTGATTCTAGTACCCGAGATTTGACAGTCTGCTCCTTCTGTCAAACTCCTGCATCTCACATCTGCCTTAGCTGGCTCTACTGGCCGGCGGTTACCTCTGTGCCAGCAAGGAGTCTGTTCAACAGAAGCACAAGGTTATAGCTCTACAGTAAGTGACTGAAGTCACGGTTAAGGAATTCACTCAAACTGGACACAAACTCTTTTTGAGCAGAAGATTACAATAAAGTTGTTTTGAGAGCAAAATAAAAATAGAGAAGTTGAGATCTTAGAGAGTGAAATTTTAGCTACATGCTAAAATTTAAGAACACTAGATGTTAAACATCGAAGTCCTATTTTGACAAGATTCACATAAGATAATACTTCCTCCCTCCCCTCCTCCTCCTTCCCCTGTTCCTCCCTCTCTTTCTTCTTCTTCTCCTTCTCCTTCTTCTCCTTCTCCTTCTCCTTCTCCTTCTTCTTCTGTTTTCTTACATAATTCACAGTTCCAAGCTAAAGCCCAGGAACTTAAAGGGTTTCTCATTGATATTTATAGGACATTTTAAGCAAATTAGATAAAATATGCCTCCATAATTCTCACTTAATGAGAAGTGAGCTGAAAAATACAAGTGTTTCTATTGGACCGTATATTACAAAATTTAAGTACATCTTTAAAATAATAATTTGCTTTGGCTAATTGACATTATTTTCTTTCAAATAAAACAAAAAACATCTCTAGATATCAAGATTATTTTGCAAGAATGATGACATGTGAACCAGATAAATATGTTTAACTTTCCCAATAGTTTTGTTGACGCTTTTATCTTTATTGGTACATTACGAATACACATAATAATTGCATTCAACATTGAGAGTTTGTATCAGAATATGACAGGAATTGATTTTCATTTTTTCCCTTTTTCACCCACCCTGCAACCCCCTACCCCCTATATACACAATCCTTGTGTTTTTTTTCTTTATTATTATCACATTCATTTTCCCCTCGTTATTAACCCTTACACTCTATTCTCTTTTAAATATTTTCTACTTCACAATATCAACTATACATACTAATAGAGTATTACTCTGCTATAAAAAAACAATAAGACTGAGTCATTCATACTCAAATGGATGTACCTTGAGGACATCCTCATAAGCGAAATAAATAGGTCACAGATGTGTAAATATCATATCTTTTCTTTGGTATGAAAAAATGAAGCTGTTGACTTGTTTTTTGAAATGAGAGTATGCCTAATTTTTGAATGTAACAGATTTTAGAATGAGAAAACATCTCATTTGTCTGATTAAAAGCCCTGACTCTGTTCATATTATACATATGTACACACACACATACACACACACATACACACACACACTTACTCTCACACACACTCACACACATTCTCTCACACAAATACATACCATGTACAAAAATTACATGACAATCACTGTATTTTATATATCTGCTTATTTTTCCTCTGATAAACTACTATTAATAGAAACAAAGGCATTTTTCCTAATATAGTTTTATTTTTCTCTGTAGATAGTTTTTTACTATAGTGCAGTTTCCCTAGTATCTTGAGTTTTGTTTTTTGTTTTGCTTTGTTTTGTTTTGTTTTTTTGAGACAGGGTCTTGCTTTGTAGTTCAGGCTGGCCCTGAGCTCAGCCTCTAACTCACATCACAGCAATCCTCCTGCCTCTGCCTCCCTAGTGCTGGGATTACAGGCGTGAGCCACCATGCCCAGAACTGTGGTATGTGGTACTGGTTGCTGCTGGGCATGAGTCTCCATGCCCAGTATGGTATGTGGTTACTGAGGATCCAACCTGGGTCCTTGCATTTGCAAGACAGGCACCAGAACCACTGAGCTAAATCCCCGGTCCAGTATCTTGAGTTTTACTATTTTGTATTACTTTTGTTGTTGTTGAGACAAGATCTTACTTTGTAGTTCAAGCTGATTTTAAGATCACTATGTAGCCCAGGGGAGCCTCAAAATCACAGGAATCCTCCTGCCTCTGCCTCCCAAGTGCTAGGATAACAGACATGAGCCACCATGCCTAACTATTTTATGTTACTTTAATAAGAGTTCAGAATAATTCTATTTGATGGATTTCAAACATCAACAAGCAGTAATCAAGACATTATTGACCCTATAGATCTCTGAAAAAAGGTATGTGCTACCCCTGCTTCTTGATAACAGTTACTCTGTCTTGAAAATATACTATAATTTCAGACAGAATCAGCCATTCTTAGCCATAAAAGCTACCCAAGGAGCAGGAGAGAGAAGATGAATTATAGCATGAAAGAGAGTAAGAAGAAGAAAAGGAATATAAAATCACATGGACATTTGAAAATGAAGTAGAGGACTCTACTTTCAACGTAGTGCTTCACACCATAGAAAGCATAACAGCTTTGGTAACCAACCATATCAGACCCCATCAGATATGCAATCAAAAGTTGACTTTATTCCTCTCTGAATATCAACAATTTAGAAGGTCGGTGGAAAAAACTAGCGTGTAGTTTATGTGTAATAAACATGAAGACAGTGAGATCTTCCCAAATGAAGCATTACATGATAGAGCAGGAACATGTCATACCTGCAAGAGGTAATATGTGGGTGAGATTTGGCTCAGTGCATAACTGAGGGGTGGCCATGACTACAGTCCACTTCTGAAGGGGCCAGATCCTAGTTCGAGTGAAATATCAGATAATCTTCCCACCGTCTTCTCAAAGCAATCTACTGGAATAATTCATTTTTGCTCCACCCAAAAGGCCAAATTACACAGTGCTCTATGGGACCGAGATGCATGGCCCCACAGCACAGAATGCAGACTCATGGTGTCACCCCATCAGCATCTTCACAGTATCCTGTGCTCTTCATAGCAACACTTTGAGAGAAGCAGAGCAGCTATTACAATCCCTCTGTCCCCTGGATACTTGTATGTAGTTTAAGGAAATAGAAAAGAAATAAACTTTAAGAGTTTTACCTAACGTGTTTTGCAGCAGATTTAGTATATGTTTTAGTATTTAGGTCTCTTATCCACTTTGACTTTAGCTTGGTAGATGGTCAAAGAGCTAGGTCTACCTTTAGTCTTTGGCAAGTTAGAGCCCAGTTTTTCCAGCACCATTTGTTAAAGAGGCTATCTTTCCTCCATTGAGGATTTTTGGCTCCTTTGTCAAACATGAGGTGGCTCAGTGTATCTGGAATAGTTTCTGGATCTTCTAGTCTGCTCCATTGATCCTCAGGTCTGTTACTTTGCCAGTACCATACAGTTTTTATCACAGTGGCTTTGTAGTATAGTTTCAGATTCGGAGTTGTAATACCACCCACCATATCCCTGTTGCTTAGAATTGCTTTGGCTATTCTAGGTCTTTTGTGGTTCCAGATGAAAGTTTGGATTTTTTTTCTCTAGAGCTGTAAAATATGCTGTTGGGATTTCAATCGGGATTGCGTTGAATCTGTATAGTAGTTTTGGGAGTATAGGCATTTTGACAATATTGGTTCTTCCTACCCAGGAGCAAGGTATGTCTTTCCATTTTTTGATATCATCTTCTATATCCTTTTTCAGAGTGCTATACTTTTCAGAGTAGAGGTCTTTCACCTCATTTGTTAGATTGATTCCTAGATATTTTATTTTTTGGGTGCTATTGTGAAAGGGACTGACTCCCCAATTTCTACCTCAGTGGGTCTACTGTTTGTGTATATGAAGGCTATTGATTTTTGAACATTGACCTTATAACCAGCTACACAGCTAAAATTGGCGATTAGGTCCAGCAGTTTTTTAATTGAGTTTTTAGGATCCTCTAGATAGAGTATCATGTCATCAGCAAATAATGACAATTTAATTTCTTCTTTTCCAATCTTTATTCTTTTTATTTCTTTCTCTTGCCTAATTTTTCTGGCTAATATTTCCAGAACTATATTGAACAGAAGTGGTGAGAGAGGACACCCTTGTCTTGTTCCTGATCTTAGTGTGAAATGTTTCAATTTTAGACCATTTAGTATGCTGCTGGTTGATGGTTTCTTATAGATAGTTTTTATTAGTTTGAGATACAGACCATCTATTTCAATCTTCTGTAGGGTTCCGAACATAAATGGGTATTGTATTTTATCAAACACTTTTTTTGCATCAATTGAGATGACCATATGGTTTTTGTCCTTGAGTCTGTTAGTATAGTGTATAACATTTACTGATTTACATATGTTGAACCATCCTTGCATCCCTGGGATGAATCCAACTTGGTCAGGGTGTATAATATTTTTGATAATTCTCTGTATTCTGTTTGCCAGTATCTTACTGAGGATTTTTCCATCGATGTTCATTAGGGATATTGGCCTGTAGTTCTCTTTTTTTGTTGGGTCTCTCTCTGCTTTTGGAATCAGGGTAATGGTTGCTTCCAGGAATGAGTTTGGGAGTACTGCTTCCCTTTCAGTTTCATTAAACCTGCTGCAAAACAGGTTAGGTAAAACTCTTGAAGACACTGGCATAGGGAAAGACTTCTTGAACAAAACCTCTATAGCACAGGAATTGGCTGAAGAAATCAACAAATGGACCTCATTCTTTTTTAAAGAGCTTCTGCACAGCAAAAGAAACCATGAACAGAGCAAAAAGGCAACCAACAATGTAAGAAAAAATCTTTACCAGCCGTTCCTCAGACAAGGGGTTACTATCTAGAATATATAAAGAGCTCAAAAAAATCAGCCCACCCAAATTTAAAGATCCAGTTCAAAAATGGAAATCTGAAATGAACAGATACTTTTCAGAGGAAGAAATAAGAGCAGGTAAGAAGTATATGAAGAAATGCTCAACATCATTAGTCATTTGAGAGATGCAGATGAAAACAACACTGAGATTTCATCTCACTCCACAAAGAATGGCTGCCATTTCAGAATTAGCCAGCAAGAAACGTTGGTGAGGCTGCAGAGAAGAAGGAACCTTTCTCCACTGTTGGTGGGACTGTAGACTCATACAACCCCTATGGAGATCAGTTTGGAGATTCCTCAAAAAGCTAGGACTGGAGGTTCCATTTGACCTGGCCATCACTCTGCTAGGTATATACACACAAGAATTAAAAGACTCATATCACAGGGCCGGGGAGTTAGCTCAGTGGTTCTGGTGCCTGTCTTGCAAGCACAGGGACCGGGTTCGATCCCTGGTAACCACATACCATACTGGGCATGGAGACTCACCCCAACAGCAATCAGTACCACATACCACAGTTCCAGGTGTGGTGGCTCATGTCTGTAATCCCAGCACTCGGGAGGCAGAGGCAGTAGGATTGCTGTGATGTGAGTTTGAGGCTGAGCTCAGGGCCAGCCTGAACTACAAAGCGAGACCCTGTCTCAAAAAAATTAAAAAAAAAAAAAAAACACTCATATCACAGTGACATATGTGCACCCATGTTTATAGCAGCTCAGTTTGTGATTGCTGCATCTTGAAAACAACCCAAATGTCCATCAACTGGAGACTGGATAAAATAGCTGTGGTTCTTCTACAGAATGGAGTATTACTCTGCCATAAAAAATAATATGTTTGAATCATTTATACTTAAATGGACATACCTTGAGGATATCCTCATAAGTGAAATAAATAGGTCACAGTTAGGTAAATATTGCATCTTTTCTCTGGTATGAGAAATAAAGATGTAAATTACTTCTAGAATTGTATGTTATATATTGTGAAATAGAAAATACTCAAAGTGAAATAGGATGAAGGGGGAAAAATAATAAGATTATAACAAAAAGAAAGGAAAAAAAGTTTATGTATATAGGGGCGGGGGTGGTAGGGTGGGTAGGGCTATGGGAAAAAAATGAGAATTAACTTGTGTCATATACTGGTACTCATTGTTGAGTGCAATCATGATGTGTATATGTAATGCACCAATAAAGATTTCAATTAAAAAAAAGAAATAAACTTTAGTGATTAAGACCACAGATTCTGTCCCCCGGCATGACTAGATCAGACTGTAAGTCTGTTATATATTAACTGCAGCACTGGTCACAGTAATTCTCCTTTCTCACCTTGGCTTATTACCTTTTCCAAAGGAATGATAGTATCTATTCCACTGAGGTTTTATGAGGATTAGGTAATATGTTTAAAGTATTTAGAATGTATCATAAAATAAGTATTCAGTAAGTGTTGGCTGGATGTGTTTTTATTTAAAATCTTTTTAAATTTTGTCACAGAATGAATAAAACTTTATTTTATTATTAAAATTTAACTTACATTTTCCTGACCACTAAAATGATCACATTTAAATTATGTTTAAAAGATTATTTCTTTTTTGTGTGTGAATTGATTCATGTATATTCATTTCTATTTCTATCATTGACCTAAAATTATTCTTTGTATATGATATGTATTATGCCTCTATTACTTAAATTACAATCTTTTTATTTAGACATTACCATTACAAAGTCTCACAGTATGGACTTATGTCTTAGTCTTTTCAATATGGCTATCTACAAGCCCCATCTGAAGACCTTTTGTACCACAAGATTATAAAAATGTTCTCCTACTTTTCTTGTAGTAGTTACACAATGTTTCTAAAGGACATTTCTTTAATCTACTTAGAATGATACCATAGGTTATTAGGCAATTTGTCAACTTTATCTCTTCCTCGGTTGTCTAGATTTCCCCGTGACCTGAAATAGCATCTACAGGCAAATTCCAATACAAACAGAACTCTGAGTCAGGCTTTTTCCTCTAAGTCATCAGTCTATTTGTCTGTTCCTGTATTTGTTTTATTCCTAACTTTATTAGACTGGTTCCAAATCATTCTAAACTTTTATACACATTGTGGCACTTACTGTACATTTTTCCTACCAGATATGTTGGGAAATCAATTTGTCAAATTTCAAAATAATCAAAAGTAATTTGTGAAGAACTGGTGCCTTTACAATATTTTCACTAATCCAGGCCTTTAGATCTTTCAGTAGAAATCTATTATTTTATCATATAGATAAAATATTTATTAGTTATAATGTATTTATTATTTTATATTTATTTATTATTTTAGCACTCATTCTTCTAAGTTTTCTCTTGAAAGTGTCTCATTACACTTCACTATGTTTGTTGGAGGACATTTATACCTCCTCATATTTATTAATTCTAAATAGTTTAATATAGTTTATTTCCTTGTTCTTAATGAGGAGGAATGAATGCATTGTTTCAATATTCAGCATAATGTGTGTTGTATGTTCTAATAGGTACTTTTCACCAATACAAGGATGTTTGTGTTTTTTGTAACTTATGAAGAATTTCACTTTTATAAAAACAATATGGTGTAAAATTTTAAGTGGCACTTTTATATTTACTATGGTAATCATGCATTATCCTAAGTTAGTGAAGAAAGTTAAACTAATAGAATCTCTCATGTTGAATAATCTTTGCATCCTTTTTTTTCTTTTTTCTTTTTTTTTCTTTTCTGAGACAGGCTCTCACATTGTAGTTCAGGCTGGCACTGAATTTACTATGTAGCCCACCCAGGCCAGCCTCAAACTCACAGCAATCCTCCTGCTTCTGCCTCCCAAGTGCTAGTTTATATGCGTGAGCCACCACATCTGGCATTGTGGTATGTGGTTACTGGGGACTGAACTTCAGACCTTTCACTTGCCAGGTAGATGCCAAAACCACTAAGCTAAAAATCCTCAGCCCAACTATTGTATTCTTAAAATGATCTCTTCATATATCATTTGTATACGTTTTTGTATACAGGCCTTATATTTTCTTGTGTGTGATATTTATCTAGTTTGCCTTTTCTACTATATTTGTGTGATTTTTATATTGGAAATGTGATGTCTGAAGACAATTTCACAAGATTTCCATTATTTTCTATTCTTCATATCATTAAATATAATAAATGAATCATTTCTTAAATGATTTGCAAAACTTGCCTAATAAAACCACCTAGAAGTGGTCTTATTTGGAAGAAAAACACTGATTATTTTTCATTCAAGTTAATGGCTATTAGTTTGTCCAAATTGTTAATTTATCCTTGAGGCAATTTTGAAAATTCACATTTTTTAATTGCCCAACATATCTGTTTTGCAAATTATTAAAATACTCTTTTTTTTACAAGTCTCTGGATCTGTGGTTGTATTTTTTTAATCTTGTATTTAAAATACATTTTTCTCTTTTTACCTTGTCAGGATTGCCAGCAGTATACTAACTTAGCGATCTTCTCAATCATCTTTTATATTTAGCAAGTATGCAGATTTTTGTTTAATTCTACTTTTCCCTTTAATTCCTTTTCATTCATTTTGTTCCTTTTCTTGCTTAATTTGTTGAATACTATTATTTTCAGTGTTGTTATTTTCTACTAAATGATACAGTTTCTTCAGAGCAGAAATTTGTCTGACTCTTATAATAAAAAGATGTGACTTTCTCTGAACACTCATTTTTAAAATACATCCTCATGCATCAAATTCTATGATCCAAATATTATAAAAGCTAAGAGTAATCAAATAAGCAAGAATGAGAAAAAGTAAAAGTGTTCCATACTCTATCATCCAGAGATAACTAGTTAGCCTCTTCTAATCAGTCTCTGTGGATATATAGTTACACTCATAGAATCAGACCATGCATTTTGTTTTGCAGTCTGCTTTTTATATTTGATTGTACTTTAGAAATGCATATCTCAGACATTATATATTCCTCTAGAGTATTAAGTTCATCAGAGACATCATACAAATATTTCTTTATCACTGGGTATTAAAGTTGTTTCTAATTTTTACTACAACACCGAATTCTCCTGAGGAACCTTAAGGATCTTAAGGACTTCTCCCACTAACAAGTGAAAGTAAACATTGGTGAAATAACTCAAAGTTATTAACAGGAAGGATCACAAAATAATACATTTCAAACTATATTTCTTCTAGTGCAGACACTTATAAGAAGGAAAAGCATCATTGAGAGAGACACAACTGATGGCAAAGGCAAGCCCATCAAAGCAGAAAATGAGGACCTAGAAAGGAGTATTAAGCACCTCCTAAAAGTAGTGCCCCACGCTGTATTCACTCATCTCATGTCCAATGTCTCATTCATTTAATCTTACTTAAAAATCAAATCACATATTGCTGCTCCTATCTTTTTTAAAATAGGAAACCAGGCTTTATAAAAGATAAAATCATACTTAAACTGAAATTAAAGCTTGTCCTTCTCTAGAAATGTAGGATATACTATGTAGGAAGACTTCCTCAATAATTATGTTGAAAGGAATATATTCACTCTGAAAAACTATTATTTCTTTTCATTTTTAAGGCTATTCTATGCCCAAATTGATATGGGTCAAATCAATGCAAAATTAACTGCTAATGTATTAATAACATAAAGGAGATTCTAATTATTTTTTGATATATTTTGTTTTTTTAAAAACTTAAATACCACATTTTGAGATTCCATGTTATATCATTTTAGAATTTTATATATACATATTCTGTGTTATCTTTACTATGTTTCGTAATGTGTATCCAAGTGAAAACCTTACATTAATTCACCTCTAAAACAAACCTAACAACAAACATAAATATTTCCCAAGTGGAGTATGAGAACTAGTTTATATTTCTTTTATCAAGCAATGCATAGTAATACTTATTTAGCACTATCAGGGAAATGCAGGAACTTTGATCACAACCTTTCACCTGGTACCATTTCAGTACAATCCAGAATTCCATGTAAAATGTCCAGGCTATAATAAAAGACTGAAATTAATTCTAAAACCATTTGTACAACTTACCTGTTACATAAAAATTATGTCCCTCCTACACCATGCAATGTCAAGGCACAACAAAACATTAAGGAAAGACTAGATTTGGTTTAGAGAGGTCCCAATAGCATGTGAAGCCATGAATAACCTTCAGCACTCATAGGTACAGTGCTGCTACAGGCCCAAAGGTTCCCACTCAATTACAAAGGAGGCTTCTCCACTGTTTACGAGGCAGAAGAAAACTTCTCTCTTCAGCTACCTTGTTCAGTCTCTTCAAAAGAGCCAAGTCATGCAAACAATACAATTTAGGTAATAAGGACAGAGCTCCTTCATTTCCTAACTCCAAATCATCTACCATAGGCAGATGACAAATATTAAATTAATATTTATTGAACTTTTTGTTAAATTCAAGGAAAACCAAGAAACTTTAATTCTGTCTTTATCTCCTTTCTGTTCTCTGCCTACCATTCTCAGCTATTATTTCTGCTTTTGTCTCTCCAAGCTATTCTTTCCTAACTCTTTAAACATGCTTTCCTGTCATGTACTTTTCTTACAGTTTACCATTTTGAGACTTTAAAATATAAAACAAAATTTGTTCCCCATTTTTTGTGTGTCTGTAGTTGCCAACATATATTCTTCTAGTACAATAACCTCTTCCATGTTTCTAGCAAAGTAAAATTTAGATAACAAATGTTACTTAAAATCATCTCTTGGTTGTCTTTTACAAATTGATTCTCTGTGTGGAGCCACTTTTTAGGTACAACATTGAAGTATTTCTTCTTCTAGTTCAACACTATAATTGTAGAGTTGCATATAATATCCATCTGATAGATGTGAATTTGGAAAAATCCAAATAGTCCTCCACACGTCCTCTTCTTTCTACCATCGACTTTTCCACCTGCTTTTCTGCCACCTTTCCTTAAGCACATCCCACTGGCAGAAGCCAGCATGCAGCTCTGACCTTACCCAACAGGAAGCTCCAGCGATCTCTGAACAGGCAGCCACGTGGCTCAGTGGGCTGTTCACTCTAATCTTCCCTTAACTTTCAACAAAACAAAAATCTTGAATCCCAATTCTAGGTTCTTTTTTTCTTGATCAAATGGACACTAAGACTGCAAATATTAAAACCAGAAATATACAGAGAAGGAAAAAAGTGTGCCCAAATGCTAACTCTATTTTTAATCATTTCACACCTGAAAAATTTTACCTTCTTGTTTCTCATGAATATGATGGCATACATAGATGCAAAAACCCCCCATGAAAATCAATTTTTCATGTAATGCAATTGGATTCTAAGATGGAACTTTCAGAAATAGATTGCAAAGAAAAAGAAATAATATGCATTAAGTATTAGGACATTACACTCGGGTTAAATTTACTTTTGATTAATTGTACATCATTGTGATTTATAAAACCTCTATGTCAAAGTCTTTCAATTATTTCACGGAAGTATCTGTTGAATACTTGGCATAACATCAGGATAAAACTGTTAGGGCAAATGTCCATGACTGCAAGATAGTCTACATTTAGCAAGCTCACAAGTCAGTGAGAAAGTTAGACATGGAAACAAGTAATAACAGCCACAACAAAGAGCTGTAACAGCCTTTCTCGGGAGGATGGAGGAAGTGGCATTAATGTTAACCACCTGGTGGTCAAAGAAAGCTCTGGAGAGCAGACAACATTTCAGTCAGATCTAAACAGATCAGTAAGGTTAATGCAATAAAGTGAAGAGACATAAGAATGGCAAATTCTCTAAGCAGAAAGGTGGAAAGGGTAAGCCAGCATGGTAATACTAAATGCCTGCATATGAAGGGCACCAGAAGTTAAATCTAGGCTCTAGTCCGGAAGGGATGGTGTGCAACACTGAGGACTTGAGACTTCCTCCTCCCCACAAGCAGTTTTGAAATTCCAAATCTTGGAATTAGAGTTTAATAAGTATGATAATAAAATGATATCTTCACTAACACTGTTAAATATTTAATATTTTAAATATATATAAATATTTAATCCTCAGAAGAACTACGAAGCAGGAATTATTACTACCCTGATGCTACAAGCCAGGAAAGTGAGGCTCAGAGATTTTATCCGGGGACAAGAATAGAAAAACAAACTAGAGTTTGTTTTTGAGTATTTGAGAACAACTCAAATCAAGTATCAGTGATGACAGGACACAACTTCAAATCAGTGGTGCCTTCTTATTCTTAACAAAGTTTAGAAATAGTGTCTATTTTCTTAATGTCTATTGCTTTTTTCAGAGATATATAATGCCATACAGATTCTTACTACACAAGTAAAAATGGAGGAAATATCTTCACCTTCACTGAAGCTCAGAATTGTTTTTCAAAAGAAAAAACTTAAAACTCCAGTGTCTTCATGAAACTCTCTTGCAAGTCTGCCATATTAATGACTGATAGTTGAATTCCATAATGATTTTCTTTTTGATTTATATGTGTT
>PVIR01005234.1:0-73483 GCA_004026965.1 Petromus typicus
ATGAACACAGATGAAAAAGCCTCAATAAGATACTAAAATGATGCAAATAAAATGTACTAAATCACCAAAAGATTATACAGCATGACCAAGTAGGATTCATTCTAGGAGGAAGGGCTGGTTCAACATATATAAATCAGTAAGTATACCACATTAACAGAACCAAGGACAAAAACCACACAATCATCTCAATAGACACAGAAAAACCATTTTATTAAGTCTAACATTCATTCATGTTGAAAACCTTAAGGAGAAGGGAAATAGAAAGTCTTTATCCCAATCTGATAAAAGCCATCTCAACAAACCAACAACCAACATCAATTATATGGTCAAAAACTGAAAGTTTTCACTCTAAAATCAGGAAAAAGACAAGGATGTTCACTATCATTACTCCTGCTCAATATAGTTCTGGAAACAATAGCAAAAGCCATTACATAGGTGAAAGAAATAAAAAGAATATGGGTAGGAAAGGAAGAAGTTACATCGTCATTACTGCTAATGACATGATATTCTACACAGAAGACCCCAACTTCACCAAAGCATTCCTTGATTTAATAACCAAATTTGGCAGCATAACAGAACATAAAGTGAACACTCAAAAATCAACAGCATTCTTAAACACAAATAACAAATTCACTGAAATTAGGCAAATTCCACCTTTCACAATAGCATCAAGAAAAGTGAAATACTCAGGAATCAAAACTCTGAAAAGGGAGATAGAAGAATATATTAGAAAATGAAAAGATATCCTTTGTTCTTGGATAGGCGGAAATAATATCCATACATACACACATATATATACATACACACCTACACACACACACAGAATGACTTTTTATAACACATAGCTATAATCCTAACACTCTGGAAGGCTGAGGCAGGACTATCACAAGTTCAACTACAACCTGGTCAACCTATTGCCTGAGTAGACCCTGTCTCAAAAGAAAAAAGAGAAAAACAGGCTAGGGATGTAGCTCAGTGTGAAGGACCTGGGTTCAATCAATCCTCAATGCCACCAAAAAGAAAAAAGAAAAATTAACTTTAGAAATACAAAGACATTTATCCTACAAAAAATATATTTACATAGATAAATTATATATATAAATATATATTACATAGAGTACCTTTGCTAAGTATTTTAAGAGGGAAGAAAAAAAGTCCCCCAAAACAAGGACTACAAATCCCAGGAATTAAAAAAATGTTACAACAATGTGTCTTAGTTTATTTTAATTACCATAACAAAATACTCAGTACTACATAATGGATAAAGAAAAGGCATACAGTTAGGCATGGTCACACATACCTAAAATTCCAGCACTCTGGGAAGATAAGGGAGAGGATTACAGATTCAAGCCCACCCCAGAGAATTTAGTTACTCTGTGAGACCCTGTGTCAAAATTAAAAATAAAATAAGGTCCAAACATGTACTTCAGTACTTCAGTCCCCTTAATCCTCATTACACACACACACACACACACACACACACACACACACACACACACACACACACACACACACACGCTTCTTATCTGACCCATGATTTTGGTACATGTAAAGTCCTAACAGCTTGGTGACTAGCAAGATACCCTTGACTGTCTAACAATATAGAGATGCGTATAGAAAAACAGCTAGGGGGAGAAAGGGCTCACGGGAGAAGGACCAGGCTCACTGTAACAACACTCTCAGGGAAACTGATCCGTTCTCATCAGACTATCCATTCCCACTCATCCATTCATGAAGGGGGAGGCCCTGTGTCTTAATTACCCCTCACTACAGGGCCCACATTTTAAAGGTCCTACAACTCAACACCACATCCCTAAGGACACAGGATCCAGCACACGAACCATCTCCAAACAACAGCACATAAAAGTAGCTACTTTGAGTCTAGTGTTAAACTCAATAGAAAGAATATAGACCACACTATCAGAATTTAAAATGAATCACACATGAAAAAGAAAACAATATTAAACTAACAAAGTTTCAAGTATAGGCTAAACTACCTTTCACTTTCAAGCAGGCTCTCTAAATGATTATACTACATTCATAAATAATCAGCATTCAAATAACACACCAAACATTCAGATACTTACTTAAGATTCCTTCTACTGCATCATGCTGGACAAATTTTATGCTTGAAATTTTAATATCCACACCTGTGCAATCCACAAAAGTGTCTCCTTTACCCCTCTTTTCTATTACAATATCATCTGGTAAACCATACCCTAAAGAAGAGAGCAAGAATACTTGAGAAAGATGGGGGAAATATGTAAGCACAAAAAGGCTAGAACATATTACTTTAATCCAAATGATTCTAAATGATAATTTGAGGCAAGTCAATGTCATTACACTTAATAAAATCTACTTCCCCATAGGTATTGTTTAAACCAAGATATCTTTTTTTTTTTTTTTTGAGACAGGGTCTTGCTTTGTAGTTCAGGCTGGCCTTGAGCTCAGTACGTACCCATGCGAGCCTCAAACTCAACAGTAATCTTCCTGCCTCTGCCTCCTGCGTGCTGGGATTACAGGCATGAGCCACCATGCCCATCAGTGTGAATCACCACACCTGGTATTGTTGTATGAGGTTACTTGGGACCTAAATTGTGTCTTAAACTGGTACAAATCCCCATTATGGAGTGCAATCATGATGTATATATGTAATGTACCAATAAAGATTAAAAAATAAATAAATATGGAAATTATTAGTTAAAAAAAAAAGACAGGGGGAGGCAACATTGAGCTAAATCCCCAGCCCTTAGGATATCCAATTTTTAACAGCTCTGGCACTAAATTCACTTTACAAAACTGCTACAAAAAGTGTTCATGAGGACTCACAGCTGGGTCAGAAGACTTTAAAGCATTCATTCTTAAGTTTTTTTCTAACTCTAATATTCCATGACTCTCAATATAAATTATATTTGAAAAAAATCTAGCATTTCAAAGATTACCTAATATCTGTATTCTGTTAAGCAAATTGGTTTAAACTAACTCCAAAGAGGATCTCATTGCTTTGGCCAAGCTGACCTCAAACTCCTAGGTTCAAGAATGCTCTTGTCTCAGCCCAGCCAGTGGCTGTGACTACAGGTGTATGCCAATGTGCCTAGCTAAATCTTTTTTTTTTGTTTTTTTTGAGACAGGGTCTCGCTTTGTGGTTCAGGCTGGCCCTGAGCTCAGCCTCAAACTCACATCAATCCTCCTGCCTCTGCCTGCCGAGTGTTGGGATTACAGGCGTGAGCCACCACGCCCGGCACTGTGGTAGGTGGTACTGATTGCTGCTGGGCGTGAGTCTCCACATCCAGTATTGTATGTGGTTAACCGGTGATCCAACCTGGGTCCTTGCGCTTGCAAGACAGGCGCCAGAACCATTGAGCTAAATCCCCAGCCCCTAAATCTTAAACTAATAATATAGGTTAAACCTCGGAATAAGATAACAAAATATTGGAGAATCAGAACACTAGAGAATTTCCTTCATGGAACAAAACTACATACACAAAACAGTAAGAAATAACTCTTACTGTCTAAAGATGAGTTTTACTTGAATGGATGAAAGTAAAGAACTACACTGCACAGGCAAAGTCACTTAAAAATACAAACAAGCCTTTGGAGCAATGGAAAACACCCAAGAATTTTATACACAGAGTGGTAAGGGTTGGACAATGGAGGATTTAGAGTAATCTTGTTTCTGATTCTTTGTATGTGTCTTTGTATATTTTCTACAAATAGCCACTGCTTCTTCAGAAAAGTTTAAAAAAATTTTAAATTGCATATTGAATAAAAAATAGATCATCTGTTCTTAGTTAAAAACAAAAACCTGTTAACACTGAAATTTTCATTCCAAAGAAAGCAAAAAAAAAATCTCTACTGTAAATATCCTGAACACAGTAGATATTTTAATGTATATATATCACTTATTAAAAATGTTAGCTATAGATTCTATAAGTTTTAGGTTTACTCATGAAAAAGTGCTCTATATAATCATACTAGTGATAATGTCTGACTCATTAATTCTCAGAACTGCATTATTAGGGCCGGGGATATAGCTCAGTGGTTCCGGCGCCTGCCTTGCAAGTGCAAGGACCTGAGTTCGATCCCCAGTAACCACATAACAATACTGGGCGTGGAGACTCACCCCAGCAGCAATCAGTACCACATACCACAGTGCCGGGTGTGGTGGCTCACGCCTGTAATCCCAGCCCCTCGGGAGGCAGAGGCAGGAGGATTGCTGTGATGTGAGTTTGAGGCTGAGCTTAGGGCCAGCCTGAACCACAAAGCGAGACCCTGTCTCAAAAAAACCTTAAAAAAAAAAAAAAGAACTGCATTATTAGTAATTTTAGAGTCATCTTTACACTTTCTATGTGGTTATTTATGATATTCCAGCAATTACATGATAATTTCTTCACCAATCTAGTAAGACCTCTTATCCATCAATTAATCTATAACATCAATGCTATTTTCGTTATGCCAAAAACTAAAGTATTTTTATTGCAATGATTTACCCTGTACATGTGTCATTTATACCAAATAAATCAATTATAAGTCAAATATCAGCAAGGAGAACAAAAATCACACACATTAAAAAAAGTGGTCTGTGTAAGATGATGTCATGGAAAACTAATCACAATTAAATTCTCAACATTGCCTCTAGTAAGAAGTTTTAGCCAGGCATGGTGAAGCACATTCCTTTAATTCCAGGAGGCTGAGTCAGAAGGAACATCTTGAATTTGAGTCAGCCTGGGCTAGATAGTGAGTTCAAGATCAGCCTAAACTATATAGCAACCTCCTGTCTCAAACAAGGTTTTAACAAAATAAAGAACATAGCTTAAACAGTTTTAAGCAGCTGCACAAATTCAAAAATAATGTTTGGGGTTTTTTTTGCATTATTAGCTCTATTACTAATCTGAACTATTCTTTTAATTGAACAGATTAATCTAAATTGGACACAGTAATACACAGGGCCAGGATAAACAAAGGCAAAGTAACCTAAATGGTAAGACTTTACCTGTATTTTAACAGTTTTCTGACCGTTAATGATAATGTACAAAGTATAATACACAAACTGTAGCACTTGTGAAATCAGTAAGATTTTAAACAAGATAGTGGATATCATTTCAAATTAAACATACTTGACAATGGGGCCAGGGATTTAGCTCAGTGATCCCAGGGTTCATCCCAGTAACCACATACAACAGTCCTGGGCATTGAGACTCACATCCACCAGCAATCAGAACCGCATACCACAGTGCGGGGCATGGTGGCTCACGCCTGTAATCCCAGCACTTGGGAGGCAGAGGCAGGAGGATTGCTGTGAGTTCAAGGCTGAGCTCAGGGCCAGCCTGAACTACAAAGTGAGACCCTGTCTAAAAAAAAAAACGTACTTCACAAAAATATCCCTCACAAAAATAAGCTAAATTCAAAAGAAAAAAAGTTCAAGTACTAAGACAGCCAGATATAACAAACAGTAAGAAACAAAATTTAAAAATGTATTCCTGGGAACATGTTTCTACTTTAGAAATTTGATTTCTGGGCTGGGGATTTAGTGACTGCTTTGCAAGCACAAGGTCCCTAGTTTAATCCCTGGTAACCACACACCACAATGCCGGGTATAGTGGCTCATGTCTGTAATCCCAGCACTCCGGAGGCAGAGGCAGGAGGATTTCTGAGTTCAAGGCTGGAGTTCTGGACCAGCCTAAACTATAAAGTGAGATCCTGTCACAAAAAAACTAAAAAAAAAAAAAAAATTGATTTATTTTCAATAAATCATTTAGAATTTACAAAGTATAATTTTAATGGTATAATTTTAGTAAGTATAATTCTTTTTTAATTTATGCTTGTAAACATCTTCCCAAAATATATATTGCTACCTATGACTGAAGTTGTTCAAACATCAGAATGATCCCTATTAAGCTTTAAATACCCTTAACATTTCAAAGCAATCCAGTACATGAAACCAACTTGACTAAAATCACCTTTTTTTCTTGAAACAAGGTCGGGTACACAGTTCAGGCTGAACTTTAACTCACTATGCAGCCTGGTCTGCCTCAGATATATGCCTCAGCCTTCTGAGTGCTAAGATTACAGGCATGCGCCACTACGTCAGGCAGAAATCACATTTTTGCCATAGCGAAAGTGGAGCTTCCACAACATCAGTCAAGGCAGCGGGCATGAAACTTGTGCCAGGTGATCTTCCATTCTCACCTTCCAACATGATGGAGTCAGCAATGGAGAATGTGCCATGTACCACATAATGGCCAGGACAAACAATAACAGTGTCACCTTCATAGCAGGCATTTATAGCAGATAATGGGTCACTATGGAACTGAAAAAAGGTAACATTACAATTAAACACCACTCAAAAGCAACTTGCATATTTCACCAAGTGTCTACATGCCTTATTTTGAAAATGGGGTAAAAGTGCCTAATTAAGCATCTCTATGAATAGTGTAGTAAGTCCAAAGCATGGTTGCTAAATTGCCATTACTGGTAAAAGATAGTGTTCTTGTTACTTCCCATTTTTCAGGAAAACGAGCTCTAAAAAGCTCCTGGGAACATTTTGTAGAATTCATGAAAACCTGGGATGAATCCAAAGATACCACCTGGAGCAAGAAATTTTCCTTTTACCTGAATTTCTGTATCTTCCTTGAAAGATTCATCACAAAGCCTGTCCCTGAGCAGAGACTGCAGTAAACCAGACATCATGGTAAAGGAGACTACATGAGTCACCTTCCGGCCATTTGGTCGGACACCTTTTGCTTGGATATTAGAATTCTTCTGATAACCAAAAACGTACCTTAAAGAAACCAAAAAGACCTATGAGTTCTCAGTAAGAGAGTTAGTAAGATACTAACAGCAACAACAAAGATGCTAACCAGTTAAGAACAAAAACATACATACCTCAACAAAGGGTTCTCAATGAGTTTTAGCTTTTGTTTTAGCTGTTCAATCTCTGAATACAATTTTAACCCTTCCACCATAGAGATATTTTCCTGCTCAGAATCAGAATTACAATTTGACAAACTGCTTCTTAGATTTAAAAATTTCCTGTAACTTTCTTCACATTGAGTCAACAAACTGCGGTAGTCAACAATAAGTCCTGAAGGAACTCGATCTTCAAGAATGTCGTAATGCCTGAAAGTATAAAAGCAAATGGAAACGGACTGTCTTTCAGGCATTTCCCTGTCAGTAACACAATCCATTTAGTCCTCAAAGACCCACTAAGAATTTTACAGCATCTAACTCAAGAACATACAAAGTCATTTTGAATAGCACTGTGATATGAGTATAAATTATTAGAAGTTTGAACCACCACTTCATTAGAATCATTCACTTTATTTAATAAATTATTTTCTTCTCATACAGTAGATTAAAAGCAATAATAAATCATCAGAAGGGCAATCTGGCATTTGAATAAGGGAAAAAGGTAAAATTGTTTCACAATAATGTTTAAGATGATCACACTTGCAAGATCAAAATTTAGAATGATTCAAATCAATTAGTCCTTCCTTGCATCTAAAACACATAGCACAAAAGTTTTGCTGAATACTCATTCCTTCAGGAAGATTATTAGAGAAGTTCAAAAGCATATACGATTTTAAAAACTTTTAAAACCGAAAAGATGTAAGGCCAGGGTTTTAGTTCAGTGGTTCCAACACCTGCCTGGCAAGCTCAAGGCCCCCAGTTTGAACCCTAGTACCACATATCACAATGCCGGGCGTGGTGGCTCACGCCTGTAATCCCAGCACTCAGGAGGCAGAGGTAAGAGGATTGCTGTGATGTGAGTTGGAGGCTGAGCTCAGGGCCAGCCTGAACTACAAAGCGAGAACCTGTCTCAAAAAAAAAAAAAAAAAAAAAAAAAAAAAAAAAAAAAAAAAAAAAAAAAAAAAAAAAAAAAAAAAAAAAAAAAAAAAAAAAAAAAAAAAAGCCTAGAGAAAATCAGAATAGATGTTCTTTATCTCAAACTGATAAAAGCTCTTTATGAGAAACCAACAGCTAGCATCATACTAAATGGTCATCAATCATCATATATGGTCAAAAACTGCAGTGCTTTAAAACTCAAAAACAGATGTTTCTGCCTATGTATAAGATTCATTTAATACTTGTCAAGGGGCTATGTTATTTGTTTATCAGTCTGCTTCTATCTATGGGTCCCCGAATCTGTGTCTATTGCGTGTGTGTGTGTGTGACAGCACTAAAAATCGACCCAAGGATAACACTCTCCCAACATGTACAGGAAATACTTACAATCTCAATCGGGGTTCAACACATCTGACAAAATAATCATACTCATCCTCCTCCTCTTCATCCCAGCTCCTCCAAATGTATTGGTAGAAAAACCTGAAAAAGAACAGGGCTTCATGTCAGGAGTTACTGGTACAGCATCTGTAGTCCCAGCTACTGAGGAGGCAGAAGCAGGAGGATCAAACCCACGAATTTAACACCAGCCTGAACAACACAGCAAAAAAAGAGAGGTTCAAATTCAATCTCTGACTCAAAGTAATAGTTTTGGAAGAGTCAGAGATAAAGAGTAAATCAAAACAATCCTATCAACCATCCCAAATATACATCACTAAGATATGTAAATGTTGTATATTTGCTATAGCTGACAGATGCAAAATAAAGACCTTCAGATTAGCTAGAAAAGTTTATCTACAACATTGGTTTTGTTAGTTCTTATTATCAGAACTACTTATTGACCATTATTAACTGGACAATTGATAATGTCTTCTTAGACAGAAAAGAATTTCTATTTTCACCATGTTCCAGTTGAGGTGACTACTTACCATGTGGGTGATATTCTGCATGCAGGTGAATACAGAACTTCAAGGCTCAAGAGAAAGGTTAGGACTAAAAATATGAAGAATCTAGGAGGTGTCAGTCAATTGAGAGGACGAAAAAATAAGAGATCATTTAAGGATATAATGTAAAGCAACAGATCTCAACCATGGCTGCACGTTAGGTCCCCTGGGATGCTTTTAAAAATTGATTCTTGGGCCAAGGATTTAGCTCAGTGGTTCCAGCGTCTGCCTAGCAAGTGCAAGGGCCCAAGTTCAATCCCAAGTAACCACATACAACAATGCCAGACATGAAGACTCACACCTGCAATTCCAGCACTTGGGAAGCAGAGGCAGGACAATTGCTGTGAGTTTAAGGCCAGCCTGAACTACAAAAAGCAAGACCTTGTCTCAAAAAACAAACAAACAAAAAAAGATTGAGTGACAGACTGAGGCATTGTCAGTCTACCCACTACAAAGTTTCTCAACAGTTTTTATCTAATCCTTGAAGCAGCCATTGATGATCACTGTCTTAGAACTTTTATTTCATCAGTGGGTATCAAATACTAATATTCTTGGGCCAAGGATTTAGCTCAAGGATTTACCTTAGGATTACCAAGGATTTATCTTAGAAGCATAAAGGCCTGAGTTCAATCCCTTGTAGCACACACACACACACCAAAGACCAAATACTAGTATTCTTATTCTCATTCTTTCTTCATGTACTAACTGAAATACTTCTATGAGGAAAATATCCCAGTGATTCTAATGTATCACCATAGCTGAGCAGATAGGCATTAGATAGCTAGTACAGACTAAATGTATCTTTCAAAACTCATAATGAAATTTAACTATCATTGTAACAATATTGAGATAGGGCTTTTTGTTGTTGAGACAGGGTCTCACTTTGTAATTCAGGCTGGCCCTGAACTTGCTATATAACCCAGGCTAGCCTGGAACTCAGCAATCCTTCCTGCTTCAGCCTCCTGAGTGCTGGAATTATAGGCATGAGTCATCATGTCGGCACTGTTGTATGTGGTTACCAGAGATCAAACTCAGGACCTTCCACTTGCCAGGCAGGAGCCGGAACCACTGAGCTAAAACTCAGCCTGACAGGGCTTTTGACAGATGATATAGTCACCAGGGCTCTCCCATGCTCTTGAACTTCTATGCCTGCCTCCAGTTGACTCCATCATGAGACAAACTACTGCTTACAAGCTACCCAGTCTGTTGCGACTGCACTCTGCTGCAGTGTTGTTATTGCAATCGAAAATCAACTAAGATAATATTATAGGATTGATCCCTGGGTAACTTCAGCATTCTCTAGTGTGAGCGTGAAAGGAAGAGATGGCAAAGATGACTACGAATGCAATCCAGTGAGACACTCTCCGAACAGCTATGTACCAGAAGCTGAGGGAAAAGTGTGTTAAAAGATCACACTGTGTTAAAGGATCACACTGAGGATGTAGCCATGGGGTCAAGAAAGATCAGAGAAGCGTCAACCGGATTTGAGAACGTTGAAGTTTTTAGTGAGAATAAAAGCAGTTTCATGGTGAAGTAGGAGTAGAAGCATTACTGGAAAGATCGTGACTACAAGTGGTACCTCAGCTAATGAACACTTTTGTTTGCAAACAAGGCAATTTGCAAACAAAAGCATTTGGCAAAATTTTGTTTTTATTTCCAAACTCTGCATCACATGACAAACACAACCATGACCATCTTGCCCACACAAATACAAATGTAGCCATTCTTTCCAAAATTGTAGAACAAAGTAAATTTGTGAACCAGAGTACAGATGTATCTGACGCTTTCAAATTCTACTATGAAAAGCAAGCAGCACTGAAATCTTAAACACCAACCAACTTTATTAACAGAATCATTACGTTATCCAATCTTTTAGTTCCTAGAGGAACATTTATCCATTTTTTTTAAGTAGCTAAAAGTAAACTTTTAAAATAAATACATAAACCTAAGATCTAACAAACAGTATTGGATAAAAGATTTATCCAAAATATTTTTAAAAGCTTACCTACTGATCCAGGTATTATGGACCTTCCATGTGAAAATAAACTATGCCCCAAAGGACACATGGACGCACCCCTTAAGGATCTAGGGAGTAGCCCACAAAAATATCTTTTCTGAAAACATATATCCTTGAGTTAAAAAATGCATGTATTAGTCTTATTATGGTATACAACTTGGCTTTTCTTTTTTCTGTCTTCTGCTATTCAGAGACACCAACAAATATGCATTATCATCTATAACATTTGAGGCAATTTGACTCTATATAAAACAAAGGAAGGATAAATAAGAATTTTTGTGCTTTTCCCAATTTTTCTTTAAGTTTGAAATGATCACAAAATGAACACTGAAACCATTTTCAATTTTTCTAAAATGAAAACATTTAAAAATGTTCTTAATTTAAAAAAGAGTCTCCTAGGAGTGGGGGATGTAGCTTAGTGGTCACCAGTTAAACCCAAGGACCTGGGTTTAATTGGGTTCTCCAGTTTAATTGGTTTAATCTCCAGCTTTGGTGGGGGGGGGACAGAAAAATTTTCTTACTCTTTGAATATTTTAAAAGATTATAATGACCAAAGGAGTCTGACTGTTGCCATTCTAGGCTGACCAGAGGTCATTTTAAGCCCCTTCCCTCCCACTATGCTTTTATACCTGCTAAAGATGTATAATCACAAGTTGGTATGGACAAGGAAGACCAGCTACACCCCATAACTCCCATCGGTCCCCAGACCTGCTCTTCATAAACCACCCCCACGCCCTGTCCTTTCTCAAGCCTTGTCCCTGGAAGGCAGCCACAACTCCTTTCCACTCAACTCTCCACCTCAAAAACCTCAGTGACCTTTTCCTTTCCTAGCCCCTCTTTATGTTCTTGACCTGAATAAAGACCTCACAAGCTACCCCACAGGTATCAGTCTGGTTTAAGTATAATGGGAGTCCTCCTTGGGTTTGTTTTGAAATAACTCTATCCTGTTGATCTCCTATCTTTGTTTTCTCCTCCTTTTGTTCTAACAATGACAATTCACATCTTGAATTTTAAATGTGAATCTAACGGAGACCAGAATTCAATCCAAAGTTTCTGGCCATAAGGTTATCCTTATAACTTGTCTTCCTACCTGACATGTTCAATTGCAAGTGCTGTCTGGTCGAACCTTCCCGAATCATCGAACACAACCCACAACTCCTGCAGGGGCAGCTGGTATTCCTTTAGTTCCAGGAGCTCTTTCATACATTCCAAGGTAAAAGTGTTCACTTTAGATTCACAGGCATATGGCTCAGCAAGCTTCACCACTGCCTTCAAGGCTAAAAAGTCCACGTCTGTAACCTGAAATGTAAAATACCGTTACCTCCACTTAACACACAGAAATCAAAATTAAGAAACATATATAAAACACTACTGATAACTTAAATTTTCTTAAGCATGAAATGGGGGCAGGGAGCCTTTTTCCATAATACAAAGGGTATGTAAGATAGGTGTGGCTTTTTTCCTCATATCCATTATATTATAACTAGGAAGAAAATAAACAAGATGGCCAGGGGAATTCATCTCTGAACTGAGAATAATGAAGAGAAGCAAAAGGACAAAAGTCCTGTGGCAGAGACAAACGTTTTTTTTTTTTTTTTGGAGATAGGGTCACTTCAGGCTGGCCCTGAGCTCACTGTGTAGCCCAGGAGAGCCTGGAACTCATAGCAATCCTCCTGCTCTGCCTCCATAACGCTGGATGACAGGTGTGAGCCACCACACCCGGCACTGTGGTATGTAGTACTGATTGCTGGTGGGTGTGAGTCACCACACCCAGCACTGTGGTATGTGGCTACCAGGGGATCGAACTTGGGCCCTTGTGCTTGCAAGGCCGACGCTGGAACCGATGCTAGAACCAGCCAAACATGCTATTTTTAATCAGCTCATAAACTTTACAAATAAGTACTTTGGCTGTAACAGTCTGAAATAATTATAGCTAGACACAAACTATCTTAATAAAAGAATTAAATTTACCTCCACCAACACCTCAAATACACTAGTGTGCCAGATTGCCTGCCATCCAGATGGTTCAAGGACCTTCTCCAAGAACTCAGCTGTGAATTCCTTCACTTCTGAGGCCTTGCAGTCAGCTGCAAAGTAAACACAGTAACAATTGGGAATGTGTAAAACTGAGATATTAATAAACTCATATAAATCCATTTTCTCAAAACCAACAACTGACAGTCTGAGGAACTAAGACAATCTACTTATAAAATAAAACAATAAAAGAAACAAAGAAAAATCACATTCTTACCTAAAATATAATCTTGATAGGCTCTGAATCGTTCATAGAACAAAAGGTGACTTGTTTGGAAAATTTCTGGAAAAGCAGATTTTCCTTCTGGCACAAAACTCTGTAAGCTAGTGCCTGGCTTATCATGAGAGCTACAGTCACTGTATGAATCTTCATCTTGGAACAAACCTAAAGAAGAACAAAAGCATCAAATATTCCCAGTGTTTACAGAATTCTTCTATTTTTCACATCCTTGCTTACAAACTCCAAACAAGCGACAAACAATTATTTGCTACTGTCCAAGGAAACCAGTTTTCAAAACTTAAAAAATACAGGCCAGGCACGGTGACACATGCCTATCATTTCAGCACTTGGAAGGATGAGACATGAGGCCTGTTGGGAGATCAAGGCCTGCTTCAACTACATAGTGAGACCCTCTCTCAAAAAACAAACAAACTCCACAACTTAAAAATACCTCGAAAGCCAAACTCAACTCAAACAGTGAGAGCTTAAAATTTTCACAAGTTAGTTTTTGTTGTTTTATGTGCTATGGGGGGAAAGCCAGATTAGTTTTATTTTTACTACAGTTACCCAGTTATAAAGATCAAATATCTTAGTTTTGGGCTGAGGATTTAGCTTAGTGGTTCCAGCGTCTGCCTTGCAAGAGCAAGTTTCCGAGTTCAGTCCCCGGTAACCACACACCACAGTGCTGGGCGTGGTCACTCACACCTGTCATCCCAGCACTCAGAAGGCAGAGGCAAGAGGTAAAAGTTCAAGGTTTTTAAATTAAAGTTCAAGTGCTGTGAGTTCAAGGTTTGCCTGGGCTACATAGTGAGCTCAGGGCCAGCGTGAACCACAAAAGGAGAGACCCTGTCTCAAAAAACAAACAAAAAAAATCTTAGTTTTTTTTCCCCAAAACAATTCCACAGAGCTACATTAAAGGGAGGTGATTTCCTATATTATCTCTCACTTAAGTAGACAACTCCTCTCACTCTCTACAGTATGAGTCTGTCAATGGCTCCTCCATAAATAAGGATGAGAGATTATTAATAATGCACAAAGTTTATCACTAAAGCTACTAGTTTTGTCCTTACTAATTATGTCTTATAAGGCCCGATTTGTCCAGGAACCTGTCTAATTTTGTGTAAAAACATGTTTTAAATAGACAAAATGACGACTAATAAAGATGTCAGAGGTAGGGCTGGGATTTGGCTCACGTGGTAACACACCTATATGGCAAGCACAGGGTCCAAGTTTGATCCTAGGTACCACAACATAAATAGATAAATAAATAAAGAAAACAAGGGTAGCATTTAGACTGGCAGATAGTTTCAGGGAAGCTATATAGGAGAGACTGTTCACAGCGATCTTTCTCTCCCTGGGCCCTCTTAGTTTTTCCTTCCAGTTCTGTCTCTATTCAGGTCACTGAATTACTTGACTCCACGGATGACCAAAGTATACTCAGTGATCTACTGCTCACAAATAGCAAAGCACATAACCCTTAGAGGACTGCAAAAATAATAAATTAAAAAAAAAAAAAAGGCTGTGCATGGCAAAGCACACCTGAAATCTCAGCCCTGGGGAGCTGGAAGCAGGAGGATCAAGAGGCTGAGGCAGCCTAAACTATGTGGCAAGACCCTGTCTCAAAACTAAAATAAAAAACAAAACAACAAAACTCTTAGAGGCTTAAGTGTCTTGAACTCACTGTATAGTCCAGTCAGTGACAGTAGCAATCTCTCTATGCCTGTCTCCTTGTCTATAAAGAGAAAATAAAATATGCCGACTTCCATTAAGACTTAAGTAATTATATGGTACATTTGTTACAGAAACAGTATCTTCCTCCTACATCATCCTGTGCGGCCATTTCATACGTCTTTGTCTTCCCAGCTTTACTGAGATAGGACAAATAAAAACTGTACATATTTGAGGTGTCCGATTAGGAAATTATACAGTCAAGCTAGCATTTCCATCACCTTTTTCGTAGCAGGAACACTTATGATCTACTCTATAAACAGTTTCAAAACTTTACTCATCTCACACCTACAACTTTGTGCCCTTATTTCCCCGACCCACTGGTAACCACTATCTATGATCTGTTTCACAAAGTTCAGCTTTTTCGGATTCCATACACAAATGATTATCATTTAGTATTTCGTCTTTCTTTATGACCACTTAAAAAATATGATCCTTCACACTATTTCACTTCAACTTCGCAGAGAGAACCAAGTGGGAAAGCTAAGTCTAAGGAACTTCTGTCACATCACAAGGAAGGTTAGTAGTAGGAAAATTAAGTAACGCTGTGTTTTCTCATCGTCAGAACTCTTTTCATTACATAATACAATCAGAAGTGTTAAAGACAACACACCAATTTTAAATGTCAGGAAAAAAAAATTAATGCTACCAGGAGTGCTGGAGCACACCAGTAATCTGAGCACTCCGGAGTCTGCGGCAGGAGTATCGCTGCGAGTTCGAGGCCAGCCTGGGCTACACAGTGAGTTCAAGACCAGCCTGAACTACAAAGCGAGACAAAAAATAAAAATGGGAATGTGGCTCAGTGGTGCACCACAAAATAATGGAGGGGAAGAGGGAGGAGGAGGATGGTGATGGAATCTCCATCAAGACGTATTAAAGAATTGAGAATTAGACTTGAGTTGTCTAATTCAACTGTTGCCTGTCAGTTATCTGTCCTTAGCGTTCAGAAGAGACACATAGGCCAACGTCCAAGCTTGCTTCTTTTTTGAAAAAGGGAAGTGTGGTTTTTGATTTCCTCTGAGATTCATTTCAAAAGATGAGTCTTCACTAAGCAGATGAGCAAGGTTCTCTTTAACTGTCCAGGTAGGGAAATCCCCCTCGTTTCGAGGAAGCTGAGACCGCAAAGAGCACAGAGGTGTCGGCCTCGGGTCCTAACGTCTGACCTGGCACAGACATCCCACCGTCCCAATCAACCCAATCCGGGAGGCCTGAGACTCAGCGCCCTGCTCGATACTCCAAGCCGCCCCGGCAAGCGCTCACCTGTCTCCAGAGGCGCCCGCTCCTCCTCGGCTGCACAGTCAGGGTTCCCCGGCGACATCGCCTCGGTCTCCAGACCTCCACCCTCCCACATCCCGCTAGCCATTTCAAATTTCTGCGGACTGCCTCTCCCGACCGGAAAGGGGTTACGAATGCGCTTCTGATTGGACGGCGCCGCCCCGGGGTCCTGCGCTCGCTACGCAGCGGACAGCGCCCCCGCGCCACCTGCTGGCCTGGAGGACCTCGGCTCGGCCCGCGTTCCCACTCTGGCTTTCTGAAACCAACTCAGAGCTGAATTGCGGTAGAATTTGGGGTGATTTCCAAAAAACTAACAAGTAACGCATGGACATTGTTCTTAGGGGAAAAGACACTGGACTGAAATGACTTTAGACTTGCCATTGCTAATAATGTTCTCCAGAGCAAAGCACTTTCCCCTTCACAAACCACTGTGGGATAAACCATTGGCCTATATGACCCTTCACCACTGAGAATCAGTGTTTCTGTCTGTCTGTCTGTCTCCCTCTCTCTCTTCTATTCTCTCTCCTCTCTCTCACACAAACACATACACACTCAGAGTATTTTCTAAGAATGTTAAATCATATTTATTAAGTAAAAGTTTGTTTAAATGAAACTTTCATTTAATCTTTGAAAATAACCCAATGAGATAAGTAATACTATTACACCTATTTTATAGGGAGAAAACGGAGTCACCAACAAGTTCAGTAATTTCTCCATTTAACACAACTGAATTAAGATTTGAGGGCTGGGTAATTAGCTGTGTGGGTCCGGAGTCTGCCTGGCAAGTGCAAGGGCCCTAGTTCAATCCCCAGTAACCACATACAACAGTGCTAGGTGTGGTGGTTCACGCCTGTAATCCCAGCACTTGGGCGGCAGAGTCAGGAGGATTACTGTGAGCTCGAGGATTACTGTGAGCTCGAGGCTGAATTCAGGACCAGCCTAAACTACAAAGTGAGCCCTTGTCTCACAAAAAATAAAATAAAATAAATAAATAAATAAATAAATAAATAAGATTTGAATCTAGCTCCACTTTTAAATGCCCAGCCTGCCATCCCCATCAGGCTGAAATTCACCTGAGACAGCGTGGGTTCCCAGGTCTCACCATGTGGGAGGAATCCAGGAAAAACCCAGAGTCTGGTCACGACAGCATGACAATCTTATCGCAGGGAAACATTTCTGCTTGCACCTTTGAAGGAAAACTTTACGGTTTAAATGTGATGGGACCAGAGAAGCAGTTGTGGAAACCTGCACTTCAGGAAGCTTTTCCAGCAGCCTAAACTTACATTTATTCATTCGCTAAGCAAATGTTTCTCACGTACCACAACATGAAAATAGAAAAAACAGTAAAATAAACACTAACAACGGTTCTTGAAATTCTTCTGTTTAACTCTGCCACCCACAATCTCACCAATGACAATATTTTTCCTCATTCATTTTCCTCAGAACTGGAGAGCTTTCTTAATTACTCAGAACTTTCTTAATTACCAAATATTTCTTACTTAATTACCAAATATTTAGACAACTATGAAGATCATACCCAAAACAGTGCTTTGGGGAAATGTCTGGGAAAGGAATCAGAAGCAACAGGATCAAAGGCTAAATACCTAACGCTGTTGCAAACTCCATTAAGGACAAATTATTAAAAGAATAACATCTATTATCCAGACTTCTTCTCATTTCCAAACCTATGTCAGCATTTATGCATCATTTGCTCAGATAGCAATCTTGCCCTAGGTGGAGACTTCTAGGAAGCAAACATTGCCGAACAGTTTGTGATTCCTGCTGCCCTCATCTCACCCTAAGCCATGGATTTTCTCCTTCTTATCCCTCTAATAAGGGACGGGGGCGGGGAGTTGTGGCCCATCAGTCTCCTACTTGCTCTAAGGTGGGGCGTCATCCACTAGTCCTTGTTTTTCAACCTCCTCACCTTCTCTATACAGCCTTTACTATGGACTCTGCCACCATGGGGTTCTTTCCTCCTTTGGTCTTTGCTATCCTGGTCCTGCTTCTCATTCTCTGACTACTCTTCCTCCACTCGTTCCTCTTCCATCCCTTCAATACCTCAAACCCAGGTGATTCCCAAGTGGGTATCATAAGCAGCCTGTGGCAATCAGTGACTATGCAATAAAAATATCAATTAACAAACTAATACCACTTATACAAAATCCTAAAAGTAAACCCAAATCCAGGAATGTTGGGATAGGAGATGAGGGCATGGCAAAACTGGCTGAGGGAGTAGGCATGACCTGTTCATTACAAGCTCCAGGACACATGCGCAGAACAGTTCCCAAAGCCCTGCACGTGGACTTCTCGCGAGAACTCCAGCAAGTTTTCAAATGGGATGCCTAGACCTGACATCACCTGAGATGAGTGACAGACATTCTCATAGGTTTCCTTGAAATTTGGACGGTAGAAAGGACAGACTAAGGCATGAAGAGCTTGTGATCATCATTTTTGATGACAGCCCATGCTGTGTTTTCCCAGACACAGTATGTACTGTGGTCGCTTCTCTCACCTTCTTTTTCTCCTGATTTGGTCTAAGCTTGCTCAGCAGAGCCAGTTTCTCAGATCTCACTCTTCACTTTTATTTTATCAAATAAACTTTGTCATGGCTTTTTTTGCTCATTTGCTTCAATTCTTTGTTCTAGATGAGAAGAACCTGGAATCTTAACTCCACAGGAGAGGTAAGCAACCCCAATCCCCGTAACATTTAGGTGGTGAGCCACGACTGTACTGATAATGGTGACACAGAATGAAGAGTGAGAAGAGACAAGGTTAGATGTTATCGGGAAACATCTGATAATAAACTGTTAGCAACCAGTTTTTTAAAAAATTTAAACCCTATCAAACCAGAAAAGTATTATTTCCTAGGCTAAACTGGCCCATGGCTGTCTAAGCTGCAATTTTGTTCTAAGCCTTCATTACTCAAAGCCTAACCCAGAGGTGAGGAGTTTTTTTTTTTTTTTAGAAATACAGTTATTTCTACTTTGTCCACCCATCTAGATCTGCTGGATGAGAATCTGTGTTTCAGCAAAATCACTAGCCCCAAATGGCATCATATACATTCGATTCAGAGGCCTTCAAAATTGACCTTTCTCTAAGCCTGTTTTGGTTCATACATTCCCAGTGAGAATCTGAGCTGGGATCTTCGGTATGCTTCCTACTCACGGTACTACAAAGCCAAACCTAAGTGCGACCCACCTCTGAACTCACATCTTTTTTCTCATCCCAGATTCCCTGCCATACATTCTACTAGAGCCATTACAGCCTCACCTCCCTACTCCTCCCAAAGTTAATTGCTTCCTTTTCTTTGCTCCTATTACAGAGGTCTCAAATTTCCATGCTCAGAGAGACCAGACAGGCAATAAAAATGAGAGGGATTTCTAGGTGTTGTGGCAAATACCTATAATCCTGGCTATTTGGTTGTGGTGTCAAAGGCAGGAAGACCACAACTTCACGACTATCCTGGGCAACTTGGCAAGACTCTCAAAATAAAATTTGGGAGTTGTGTCATTTGCAAGAAAATGCATGGAACCGGACATCATTATCTCAAGTGAAATAAGCCAGATTCAGCAAGAAAAATATCAAGTTTTCTCTCTTGGAATCAAGAGAGAGAAGCGCACACACACACACATATACATAGTTAGAGACAGAAAGACAAAGGATGAGTTTCTAAGGGCAAGTATGCACTGAGACCGCAGAGAAAGAGAAGGTTCAGGTAGGCCAGGGTTAGCCAAGCGCAGGATAGGAAAGTAGCCCACAGTGTCGACTGGCAACAGAGAAAGAAGAGAAAGAAATCTGTCACTCTGATAGGAGACTGGGGCCTCTTCTTGACAAAAACAAAAAGAACAAAAGACTGGTCTCAATTTTGACTTGTATTTTCCACTAGAGGGCAGCTTAAACTTTCCACAGCAAGTAACTCTAGCCCTTTATAAAGTAGTGTGGTGTTCTTGCAACCAGTTTCCTCCGGAACCTCTAGGATCTCTCCATTGCAACCAGTTCCCTCCGGAACCTCTAGGATCTCTCCATGTGAGGCCCTGGAGCTGGAAGGCGAACAAAAGAGAACCTTACCCTGCAGTGGGGAGCAGCATATTAAACAAGATAGCACCTCATAAGTGGACCTTCAGAACTTGGAATATCTGCCTTTGTCACCTGCCATGTTGCCTCCACTCTCTGAGAGCTGTCTGCCATCTTTGCCTTGAAGTAAGGCAATTAGAACTAGCTGGTTATTGATTGAAACTTCTACAAACTGTGAGCTAACTGTACCGTTCATGCCTTTAACGTTGGGTGTTAGTATTTTGTCTCAGCCATGAGAGAAAACTAACACAGAAATTGGTTTCCAGAGAGGTGGGGTCATTGCTGTGACATGACCTGGCTGTATGACTCAAGAGCCTCTGGAACCACCTTATGGGAAGGGGAAGAGTCAGAAAAGGAGATAGTGGATGAAGAAGTAGAGCTGCAATACTTTAGGGTGTTCTGTGTGGGAGATTCTGGCCAGAGTACAGAAGACTAGAAAGCCAGTAGAGACCAAACTCAAGAAGTTTCTGCTAAAAAGGGCTGTATTGGCTGCTGGGCTCCGGACAGTGTGTTAGGATGTGGCAAAAAGTTTTCTGCATTTTGTTTGTGTCCAGAGATTCACCTGAGACTGAGATTAAGGGTGGTGGACTAATTAATCTTGCAGAAAAAATTTAAAGGCTGTCTAATGTTTAGGCAGTGGTATGCCTACTGGTTTTACCCAGATTTATGTTGAGAATCAAGAGCAGAGAGCACAGCAGAGTGATTTAAAATGTTTCGAGTTTGGTCACAAAGGAAGCTCCAGTTATACTGTAAAGTACAAAGACTGAGCAGATAAGATCTTGATTACTGAGAAGAAATAAAGAGATAGAAAAGATGGCCTGAGGGCATTCCAGGAAACCGGGGGACTCTACTCATTGAAGGTTCAGAGTTGTAAAAGTGAAAGAATTTGCTTTAAGAAAGCCCCATAGTACCGTGTTCCATTATAGAGACAGCCTAGAGAATTGGATTCAGAGTGTTCAGAGATAAAAGCCAAGAGAGAAGGAAGACTAGCTACTGCTCTGGCTGGCAGAGACCTTGGCATCATTCACGCGGTGTGGATTTTAGGTACATGCAGAATGCAAGAGTTGTGGGGTCATGAAGGCTTCCACCCAGATTTCAGAAAATGGCCTGGGAGACCAAGCAGTGTGTCTGAGAGAGAGAAATGTGTGAAGTTGTGAGTGTGATGGCAAAGGTGCTGGGATCCCAGAAGTGTGGAGAAGCCAGGAGAATGGGTCATCTCAGGAAAGGTACAAGAATGGCGCAGAACTGGCCTAAGAGAGAAGCCTTCAGAGCTACAACCATCTGCAGTGCTGTCGGCACACAGCCACCCAAGCCATTTTGAGTTCACAATTTGTCACAAATATCTAGGGATGCCGGAAGTGGAACTGTCTTCCATGAAACAAGAAAAAGCTAGAAACAACTACAACAAAAAAAAGAGAACTGAACTTTGGCTTTAAAGATTGAAAAAAAAAAAAAAAATCAACAAGCTTTGGTCTTCTCAGTACCCGTAAGGCTGAATGGACTGAGAAATCTCACACTGCACACATCCTTCTCAGAGGGAAGGCCACCCCAAGTCTACACTGTGGCTCTCCATTTGCTGCAGCATTCAACCCATTTTGGATTGAACTGGCTCAGGGAGGGGCCTGAGTATTGGCATTTTTCACTTTCCCACGATGAGGCACAGCCAAGCGTGGAAACCATCGACTCATTTTCCAGCCTAGTTCTTCCTTGTCTCTCATCCCTCTTACTGCTTCTTCCATTCCTGCTGGTCCAGAATCATTTCCTAAGGACAAATACTGTTTAAAGTGGCATTTCCTAACCTTCTAGGAGCTCAGAGAACCTATTTCTTGGGGTCACTCTCCTGATGTCCTCCCTTGGCAATTTGGCTCCTTTGCTCTGAAACCCAGGCTGGACACCGCAGTCCCTTGCAGTGGAATCACCTGCTTGTCAGTGTGGAATGTTCTGCAGACCCATGAGGATGGCTCTTTACCCATGGCCAGGATGCCACCTTGAATGAAGAAGACTTGGCAGGTACGAAACTAAAACCCACCTTTCATCCACTGGCCATATTAACAGCCAGTCTTCAGCCTCGCTGTTGGCGTTGTGCTTGATCAGAGTGGGGAAAGCTGCTGTTGCTTCTCCTATCACGGGGCTCTATCTCTAGGTGACCTACAGGGGCCCAGATTATGACCGGAGATGTTGTCTTCAAGATGGCACTGGTGAGGGTGGCAGCATTCCTCCTGTAGACTTCACCATAAGGAGATGGAACTCCTAAGAGACAAATCCCTGCTAGAAGAGCATTTTTTAAATGTAGGACAGTGGTGATGGTGCATGTCTGTAATCTCAAGCACTGAAGGCTACGTAACAGAATTCATATTTTCATTTGATTTTTAAACAGCAAATAAAAGGGATTACAGCTCATTTTTTCATTACAACAACAGAGACAGTGTGGTGTTTTATTGCCTAGTTGACAAAGCTGCTTTTGAATGCTATTCTTTTGTCTCTACGCACTTTTATAATACCTGTTAATGCTGTACGACAAAAAGCGGATTCAGAGCACCGAAGGTCCAGTTCAGTGTGTTTAACTGAACACATCCATTTTTTTTTAAAACACTGCTTAAAAAGCCCATCCTCTGCAAGTCATCCATGTTGTTCCTTAGGCATTTTATCTTTGTTTAAACTGTTGAACAGTGAATTGTTTCATGGTTTTTAAATTTGTATCTAATGCCCTTTTTAACATGGCAATGCACTGTATAGCTACAGTTTTCTGGAAAGTCAATCTTTTAGGAATTGTTTTTCAGATCTTCAATTTTTTCTTTGAATTAAAAAAAAATCACTGTGGCTAAAGTTTGGTAATTTTACCAATTTGCATACTGTTCTATCAATCTATTTCTTACTCAACTGTTTGTATAGGGGAGTATTCCATCACTTTTCTGTATGTAATTAGAATTGAAAAAATAAATGATAGAACTTGGTTCTACAAAGCATACCAGAATTTACATTTTACATTTATAAAAATGCACCAGACAAGTATGCTTTCAAATCCAACATATTATACCTAATAGGCACGAGGCCTCCAAATGTTTCTGTATTTTCATTTGGCTCTCGACTGATTGAAAATATATTTAAGTCACAATTTAATATTTTCCTTATAGGAAATATTTCTGGCCTAAAGCTAAACACCGCAGTGAATGGTGAGTTTATCCCTAGACATTTTTGAAATGTGGACCCATTTTTTTAGTGGACCACAAAGTGAACTAAGAAGTAAACAACACAAGACCTACCCTAGATGACTTGTTTTAAATCAACACAAGCCAGGAAACTTATCTTTAAATATTAAATAAAGGCTTGTCCTACTCTAGGTAAGTCACATATGCAGCACATTTGAAGGGAAACTAAAGTAGTATCTACTCTCCATCCCTAGAGTATTTCTACAGGGCAACCCTAGCAACATGAAGGCCGCCTGCTCCAGAGACTTCCCCACTCAGCATTTCTTCTGTGCAAAACAGAGTCCAGAACATTCATCACTAAGACATTCTGTTGAGAAAAAGGTGAAACTCATTCTGCTTGAATTATTACATTTGATGAACTCTACTGTAACTGCTCATCAGGCTCCTCCCAAGTGCACTACCACGGCTCATCAGGTTGGGCATCTCCCTCCACTTGTAGCTGTTAATCAGCCTACAAGCTAGGCAGAGCCCTTGATGGAAAGGGTTGTTACACCTTATTAATCCGCCAGTCACCAACCTCAAGGCTCGGGAGCAGCCAGAAGCATGCGTTTCTAGGTGCAGAACTATCACTTGGACTCTCAGAATTACGACTCTCCCAAGTAAAGACAGGAAAATGAGGTGACACAGGAAGCATCTCGCATCTACTCTAATCAACTTCTTGGATGTATCTTCCTAGAACTATCTCATGTCTTGGGATATAATGCCATTCAGTACCATGCCTGCTCTGGCTCAGTGTTCCTATCCATCTGAGAAGAACTTTCCCTCTCATTTACTAAGGACAAGTACTTTTTTGGTAAGACACAATAAAAACTACTGGAAAAGAGGGGGAGGAGGAACTGATACATAAAACTAAATTTTCTAATACACTCAAGAGATAAAAGTTGTATAATTGCAATGCTATGAAAAATGAATTGGGGTCTATGTAGTTCAGGCTGTCCTTGAAATCACTATGCAGCCCAGGCCGGCCTCAAACTTGAAGCCACCTTCCTGCCTCAGTCTCCCTAGTGCTGGGATGAGAGGCATGAGCCACCACACTTGGCTCCTTCTATTTTGACATGAGGTCTCAAGTCGCTAAATTGCCCATGTTGGTCTGAACTTTTGATCTCAGGCTAAGCCTCCCAGAGTGCAAGGATTACAGGTTTGCACTACCAACCCTGTTTGATAAATCTTTTTTTTCTGAGACAGGGTCTCGCTTTGTGGTTCAGGCTGGCCCTGAGCTCAGCCTCCAACTCACATCACAGCAATCCTCCTGCCTCTGCCTCCCCCGACTGCTGGGATTACAGGCGTGAGCCACCACGCCCAGCACTGTGGTATGTGATACTGATTGCTGCTGGGTGTGAGTCTCCACACCCAGTATGGTTTGTGGATGGGGGATTGAACCTGGGCTCTCGCACAAGTGCCAAAACCATTGAGCTTAACTCCCTGCCCTGTTTTATAAATCTTAATAGTATTAATTTTATAACTTTGGAGACATTTGTTCACGTAAATCTTAACCTAAGTTCTAGAGAAGATGCAATGGAATGCATAAAGCAAAGTATTAAGTGAGAGGGTAATTTGAAAAGGTCTATGAGATTAATTGCTCTTTCTCCTTTCAAGAGGTGGACTTAGGTATGATCATATGTATATACAATGTACCTATTTCACAATTTAAAAAATCAAGTTATAATAGAAGATAAAAAAACTGATGTTGAGGAAACACGACCAGTCATGCAACCTAATCCTCTCTGTGTAGATAATTTCTTGGTACAACACACCACACTCTAGTGTATCTCAATAACTACAAGTCCTTCTGATCCCACAGTGATTGACCTGTTGTAATCAAAAACCCGGATATGAATTTTCTCTTCTGTGTTAAATTTACTGTGAGTACAAATAAGAGAAAAAAAAGGGGTGGGCTTAGGCCTAGGGATGTAAGATGGCCCTAGAACTCAGCCTAGCATGCATGAGGCCTGGGGGGTCAATCACCGTCACTGAAAGAAAAAAAGTACAAAAATACAAAATTCTCCTACAACTGACTATGGTCTAGATGTAGAGTGACTCCTTTCTAATAAAATGAGGTAAAAGTGACAGTGGCATTTGCAAGGACAGGGTATAAGGAGACAAATGCAAAGCGCTGCCTGAACTTTCTGGAATTACTCACTCTGGGGAAGCTGGCAATAGTAATCTAACACTCATACCATCTGAAAGCTCAGCTCACAAGAACTGAAGCCTCTAGCCAACAACTGCTCAGACCTTCAGACACAGCTGTGCCAATCTGGACGGCAACCACGGGAAACACCCTGACCCACGAACTGACAATGAAGTCGCTTCCAAGTTCCTGATCCAAAGAACTGTAAGATAAACATTATTTCAAGACACTAGGTACGGGTATTATTAGTTACATAGTGGATATCTACACAAAAAAAAGGGACTCTAAGATTTGCGGTGCCTCAGGAAAAGTTGGGCAAAGGTAAGAAAAGCTACTAGGTTAGATGACTCAAAGTAGTAGATGGGTACTTTGTTAAGTGCTCAAAACCACAGTTGAATAAGTGAGCTCTATAAACATGAGAATGTACAAAACATTCTACTAGTTTCTTTTATCAAGATAGTATAAAAAAAGTTGTTAATAGCAACTTTATTGAATCACAGGTGCCAAAAAAAGATGGTAACTGTAATGCATTTCCCATTAAATTTACAATAATGAAGATAATAGATAAATTATATAAATCACAAATTTCCTATTTTATACTATTTAGAACCAAATTGTTTTGATAAATATGTCTAAAGGACAACATAAATTCTTAATAGATGGCTGAGTCCAAATATGCAAAATATAGCTTCTGGTTTTGACCATGGTGTTTTGAAATTCTCAAACATGCATTAGTATATTCTAATTTTAGGGAAAATATTACACATGGCCTTATCTTGTATTTAGGGAAAAGCCCAAGCTGAATTTCACATACAGTATTTCTTGCCTCTAAATTAATTTCAAATAGGACTAGAGAACAAAGAGACACATACTTCTGGGTTAGTATTCCCAAGTAAGGAAGAAAATACACAGTCAACAATGAAACAAAACAACAGGAAGGTGAACTGCATTAGTAGCTAAGTGGAATTTTTTTTTTTTTTTTTTTTAACAGATCACATGAATTTTAAATAGCAGATAAGTCATGCTACTTGGGGTGATCAGACAGTTTGAACACTTATGAAGTGAATAATTTTATTAAGGTCCTGAAGGTGAGTGTTTGGAGGTGCTGGGTAAAACACATCACAGATTAGAAACAGGAAACCTACCTCAGCATTTCTGAAAGGCACAATTTATGGAAGGGAGACCTAGTTTAATAAAACCCTTACTGAATGGACATGGAAAGGAGTGACCTGTTTTCTTTTTTAAAGGATAAGACCTTCATAAATTGGCCCCTCAGACTCTGGTGATTCCCGCCTCAAACGCAAATGCTCTAGTGTGTTATGAAAGTGTTTGTTAATCTGCTCTGTTTCTTCACCGGACTCAAGGTTTGGGAGGTCTTCTCGGATCTTTTGGATAAGCTGGTTCAACACCTGAATTGTTACCTAAAAAAGAATATGTACGATTTCATTATTAAACACATGAATCAGGCAAAGCAAGACAACAATATCGTTCTAAGAATGTGTTACTCTCCGTTATCACAGTAATTATGAAAAAACAAAGAGGACATGATTTCTAGTTTGAGTAACAACTACTGACTATTCATTTTTTTTTTTTTAGAAAGCTAAAATAAAGTATCAGGAGAGCCAGAAATGTAGCTCAGTGATACAACACTTCCCTATTATGAATGAGGTGCAGGGTTCAATCCCCAGCACTGCAAAAAAAAAAAAGTTATATGAACCAGTAAAACAACAGAAAGAATCTTTGTCTGCTTATGTCAGTTGAAACGGTACCCCCGGACGGACAATGAGTTTGGAAATTATTCTAAACTAGTACTGATGGAAAATCAGCCAACTATTTGACAAACATACAATGACCAGAGATATATCTATAGGTAGAAAAGGATTTTGGAAAATAAAAGTAACAGCAAACTCTCGTAGATCAAACAAAGTATCATGATAATACATTTTTACAAGTACCAAATCTCAGGAGAGATTTTTTCCACCCCAATATTGGGGCTCGAACTCAGTGGTACTCTGCTACTGAGTTAACATTTCTAGCCTTTGAATAATATTTTTATTTCGACCAAAAAAAAAGATAAAGGTTCCCCTGGAAAGAAACTTAAAAATTAATTTTGAGATACAGCCTCATGAGGTTGCCCAGGTTGCTCTCAAATTTGCAATCCTCCGGCCTCAGCATTACCAACACTTTAATTAGGTTACTTACCGCATCATTTTCCTTTTCATAAAAATAGATATATCTGTTCAGAATTTCTATAAAAAGCTGTACTTGTAGTGAGGGGTCCATGCACTGATTTGCTATTTTTAGAGCTTTTTTTAAGCATTCCATGACCCTCTTCCCTCCGTGAAGCTGTAATAAAAGGTCAAGGAAAAAAATGAAAGAAATTAATGAACCACAAATATCCCATTTTCACACAAAAAAATTCAACACTATAGCACTCTTTCAAGAGATATAACAAATTTAAATCCTCTTCATTTTTTCTTTAGAAAAGAAAGCCTACACACCTATATTTTAAAAACAAGCCGTGGCTCGTAGTGGCTATGTTATAAGCTCAAAGTGGAAGCTTCCCCACAGGATGAGGCTCTCTGGTTTACTTCATTTATTTTAATAACATAAAGCACTCTCTGATTTCCAGCCACTCCAAATATTTCTCCTGTACGGCCCAAGGCTATGGCAGCCTAACTGTTTATAATCTGGTCTCCTACAACGATGAGAATGTCCCTACCTCCTCCCCGTTTTTGTCTGTGTTTCTGCCAGACCAGAAGAGATGTGCACAGGTGCTCACTGCTCGGCCCTGATCCGGCTTTTTCAGAAGTTTGGACGCAGCAAGTGCACACTGAGTTCTCAAAGGTTCGTGATTCTCTTCACTGAAGCATTTCATCCTCTCAAAAGTCCCAATGATCAAGGTGATGGCCGCCAGCTGTGCTTTGGAATCACTGATTTCATCTTCATACAGAGAAAATGCCTGAGGAACACAGCAAAAACAACTTTGAAGGACAGGCACTCACTCAAGCATTTCCCAAAATACTTCCTACAAATCCCTACCCCGTGAGATAGTCTGCAATCCCTTCCTATCAGAATTATTTTGTAACCTATTTTGGAGAAGCACATGATACAGCTGAGATGATAAAGATACTGACAAGTTGCAATAAATAAACTTACTCCAACTTTAAGTCCACGTTCCCCAAGTGAACTGATAAAGCAGTATTTTTTTCCCCACAAAACTTATCATGACCCGCTTTGAAATCTTAAAGACTTTACCCACACTCAGAAACTGATTATGTTCCACACGGGTCGATATGACATTAATATGAAAAGTTTCCCAGACAGTGGAAAGCAGTAGTTCAGTGACAAGACTAAGACTATGTTCAACACCAGCAGAACTACAAACACGTCACTGAATCAGTAAAACCAGCTGGACCACCCAGAAAGGAGAACACATCGTCACCTGGGACATAAACTCATATGCTACTGTTTCATGATTTTCAAAACCAATTTCTCCAGCAGCTAGTGCTCCCTGAAGAAAAAGTCTTAGGGGTAATTCTGCCAGCTCTGCTTTGATCAAAGCACTTATAGTCTGGTGAGCAAATGAAAAAATCTTCTGGCACTTTTTTTCCCATTTGTCATCCTGAAACAAGAAAAAATATTTAAATTACCTTAAATTCAAGATTAACTTTTCAAGAACATTCATTTTATTTAAAAGCTGTAGTAGAACAGCACAATGAATGCAGTAAAGTTAGGTTCGTAGTTTTATTATTGAATGCAGCATAAATATCAATGAAGAATCTCAACAACGGCTCGGAGATTAAGTCCAATTTGGACTACATAGTAAGACCCTATTTCTAAACTAAAACAAAGCAAAGCAAAGCAAAGCAAAAGGAAATCCTCAAAACAAGTGAAAAACATCATGGGGCCTGGGATCTAGTTCAGTGGTTCTGGCACCTGGCTTACAAGTGCAAAGGCTCAGGTTTGATCCCCGGTAATCACATACAGCAATGCCAGGTGAGAAGACTAATGCCCACCACCAATTAGTACAACACACAACAATGCCAGGCATGGTGGCTCACGCCTATGATCCCAGCACTCAGGAGGCAGAGAGGCAGAAGGATTGCTATGAGTTCAAGGCTGAGCTCAAGGCCAGCCTGAACTACAAAAAGTGACACCCTATCTCAAAAAAAAAAAAAAAAAAAAAATTAAAGTAGCTCACTGAAATGAGTTAAATAAAATTGGACTCATGATGCAAATCACTTGAATCTAACTTTTTTTTTTCTCATGAAGCTGCAAGTTATTTGAAATTATTTTTATTATCTGATATTATTTTAACAATAATTTGGTGGTAGGATCACTACAGTTTTTTAATGGTAGTTACACATTGCTAGCTTTCTAAAAAACATTACAGCAACTCATATTCTCACCTTTATTAAACGGGAATAAATTCTCATCAGTTGTCATTGCTGAAGCTTCTATCTCTTTTGCTATCTAATCTGATTTTTTAAACAGGTTCAAGGTTTAAGCCTAGCACTCTGGGTGGCAGATGTGTCCCAGGTTCAAGGCCAGCCTGGGAATCTTTAGCAACTTAATAAAACCACCGTGTCCAAACAGGGGGTCGAGGGAGGACTGGGGATATAGCTTGATGTGAAGTTATGAGGTCATGTATTTTATGTTTAACTATTCAAAATTATGTGTGTTGAAGCAATCACTTCATTTTCAAAACAGTTAAGGACTAATTATATAGTTCTTGGCACACTGACATCAATTAAGTACATTATATGTGGTACATTTTCTTTTTATCAAAATATTTGTATATATGTTTTGATCCCCAGAATATTTTCATCTTATGAGTTTGTAATCTTTGGTATCTCCAAATTGTATAAGTCTTTTTCTTTCACACACAGGCGAAGCCATGCCTCACTTGTCTTTCTATTATTTCACTTAGCATAATGCCCTGCATCTTCACCCATGTTGTCACAAATGGCAGGACTCTCTCCACTTTTATTTATGACTGAGCAAGGCTCCATTGGTATGTGCACTTTCTTTATTCAACTATTCCTGGACACAGATGTTTCATATCTTGGCCATTGTAAACAGGAGTGCAGATACCTCTTCAATATGCCAATTTCATTCACTTTGAATATGTACCCAATATGATACTCCATGTAATAGTTTGCAGAACTGTATAGTAGTTCTTTTTTTTTTTTTTTTAGGTTTTTTGAGACAGGTTCTCGCTTTGTAGTTCAGGTTGGCCCTGAGCTCAGCCTCAAACTCACATCACAGCAATCCTCCTGCCTCTGCCTCCCAAGTGCTGGGATTACAGGTGTGAGCCACCACGCCCAGCACTGTGGTATATGGTACTGGTTAATGCTGGGTGTAAGTCTCCACGCCCAGTATAGGTATGTGGTTACCGGGGATCGAACCCGGGTCCTTGCACTTGCAAGACAGGCGCCGGAACCACTGAGCTAAATCCCCGGCCCCAACTGTATAGTAGTTCTAATTTTACTTGTTTCTTTTTTTTTTTTTAAGGAAATTCCATACTGTTTTCCACAATGGCATATTCCTAATTTATATTCCCAATGGTCTTGCAAAGGTCTCTTGTCCCTATATCCTGCCCAATGCTGGTCAATGCTTATCTTTTTGATAATAAGCATTCCAAAGACATGATATTTCACTGTGGTTTTGATTTGCATTTCCATTTTTAATAATGGTATTGAGCACTTTTTTACATATCTGTTGGTCATTTGTATGCCTTTGGAAAAATTTCTATTCAGATCTTCTGCCCATTTTTCAATCAAGTTATTTATCTTTCTGCTATTGTTTTAATTCCTTATATATTTTGGATATTATGCATACTTTGTAAATATTTTCTCCCATTCTGTGGAGTATCTGTTTATTTTCTTTGCTATGCAGCTTTTTAGTTTGGTACAATCCATTTGTCTATTTTTGCTTTAGTCGCCCATATTTCTAGTGTTATATCTAAAAAATCACTGCTATGAGCAACATCAAGGAGATTTTCCCCATGCTTTACTACAGAAATTTTATGGTATCACATCTTACATTTAAGTCTTTATTCCACTTTAAGTTAATTTTGGTATATGCTATACTGAAGAGTCCAGTTCCATACTTCTGCATCTGGGTATCCAGATTTCTCAACACCACATACTCAAGACACTATCTTTTTCCCACTGTATATTCTTGGCATCTTGATGAGAATCAAGAGTAGTTGATCATATATGCAAGGCTCTACGTTGTAGCACTGGTCAATGTCTTTATTTCCATGCCATGTCATTTGGATTACCATAGCTTTGATTTATTTTTAAAATTAATTTTATTGTGAAATAGGTACATTTAGTATAGTTTTCATTTTAATACAGGTTGCTAATATAGACTATTTTTCATGTTACTGTCACAGATATCTTTCCATGAAATGCTACAAGAGAATGAATACCTAGCTTAATAAAAATTGGTCCAAAAGTGCTATTTTTGCTGGTAGTTCTATTGAACAAATACTTTTCTCCATTATCAGAAAATTAAGTTTATTGAAGTTTATTCATTTTTTAACATAAATTTCACTGCCTAGCTTTTTAGGTACAAAATTAAGGTATTGTCTTTAAAACTATACCACTGAAGAAATAAGCAATGACTCCGAGGAAGAAATGAGCTTATAAAACACTACACAAAACTCATGATATTATTTAATTACATGCTTTTAGAAAGAAATGATTATGCTACGCTAAGCTATTTCATCAGGCAAAATAACCCTCATTTGAACCTATTTCTAAGTGGTTGTATATGATACTCTAGCTAGATGTGACCTGCCTACATCACTATTAGGAATACTTAAAAGGATGAGTGATAAGGGTCAGGAATTTAGCTCAGTGGTTCTGGCATCTGCCTTGCTGCCTTCCAAGTGAAAGGTCCCTGGTTCGATTCCCAGGAACCACATACAACGCTGCCGTGCATGGTGACTTACACCCACCAGCAATCAGAACCACATAACCACAATGTTAGGTATAGTGGCTCAGGCCTGTAATCCCAGCACTTGGGAGGCAGAGGCAGGAGGATTGCTGTGAATTTGAGGCTTGCCTGGGCTACATAGTGAGCTCATAGGAAGTTACATAGCGAGACCTTATCTCAAAAGCAAAAAAAAAGGATGAGTGATAAATTAAGAGTTCCTGAAAATAGGATTTTATTTTACAACTGCCCATTTTTTGTATAAAATGGCACTCCTAAGAGTGCTTTGGAACTTTCTATGATACAAAACTAACACATCCACAGCAGGAGAAAAGAAAAAAATTAGTGACATACTTAAAATTAAACCCACCACTTTAGAATTCTCTTTGTATCGAAAAGCCAGCTGGTAAGCTGCAAATACCAAAGGTGGCAGTGTGAAGCGAATCCGCTGATTTCCACCAGCTCCAAAATGCTTTCGTGCTGTGTTTAAGATCTGATGGGGAAAAAAATTTTAAATATTTTCAATACAAGGACTAATCATTAATAAAATTAAAAAGGGGTTCAAATCATCATATTTACTACCATTTTGTCAATACAATGTACCAAGCTGTACAGTGGCAGGCACTTTACATATTTCTTGTCTCCAAGCACTGTCACAATCACCACAGAAATAGATATCAACCTCATTTCACAATGGGGAGGTCTAAGATTTAGAAAGGCTGAGTAACTTGCCCTAGAGCTAACAGAATCAGAGATATATATTACATAATATATAAATAAATGATATAATATATATAACATTATTTTGAATTTATATTATTTTATATTATTTTTATATATTTCCATTCACATACACACAAGTGTACTGTGCTGATAAAGAATACAGATTTTGAAGACAGCAAATAGCTAAGGTGGAGGTTTAATGGCGGAATGCCACCTTAGCATGCACCAGACCCTTGGTATGAACCCAGCACTCCACAACAACAAAAAAAACCAACTCTAATACTACACTATGACCCTGGGCAAAATATCTAATCACAAAACTCATTTGAAAAATGGGATAGCATACTCCAAGAGCTGTTCAGATAAGCAAATGACACATGTGGAGTACTATCCATAACTAGCATGCATGTGCTCTGAAAACGATGGCTATTATGTTAGAATGACACAGAATCCAAAATTCATTAAATATATTTTAAGACATACAACACAGTTTGTGACATACATAGGTTTGTACACATGGTAGGTGAATAAAAGAATGTATTCCCCTTGGGGCAGTCACACAGTCAATGATCCTATACTTACAGAGCTTTGCACACAGGCAAAACCACCAAGACACACGGTGAAGGCCTACTTCCTACTACTATATCTGCTAGGCAATAGGAAAGGAAAACACACACAAGCAATCTTACCCAAAAACACAAGATCATCTAAAATACCTGAATAATCCAGACAGTCTCTGTGTACAGATCACACAGTGCACACAACATAGTACCATTGTGCTCACTAGGCCAAGTCACAGACTATCACACTAGCAGCAGAAAGCAGCCTCTTCACATCAGTTATGACATAAGAATGTTGGGGAAGGGAATTTAGCTCAATGGTTCAGGTGCTTGCAAGTGCAAGGTCCAGAGTTTAATCCTCAGTAACCACATACAACAACGCTGGGCTTGGTGACTCACGCCCACCAGCAATCAGTCCCACATAACACAGTGCCAGGCGTGGTGGCGCAAACCTGTAATCCTAGCTAGTACTCAGGAGGCGAAGTAAGAGGATCGCTGTGAGTTCAAGGCTCACCTGGGCTACATAGTGAGCTTAGGGCCAGGCTGAACTACAAAGCAAAACTCTGTCTCAAAAACAAACAAACAAACAAAACCAACAGAATGTCAACCATATTAAGGCTGACAGGCAACATGTTTTATTTATTTCAAAGAGATTAACTGAGGACTAGAAGTAAAGAAACAATTACACCTGATTGTTCTGGATCAGGATGCAAGGGTTAAGGAAAGGGCAAACTTTTAGAAGTTCTACACACATTTTCATTGTGACACACAAATACAAAATATTTGCAAATCTTGGAAATATAATGCTGTATATGAGTATAATGTGTCTTGTATTTTAAAGTTTATTATGATGACCACCTAAACACTCCGAAAAGCAAAACATAGTTTAAAAAGAATATGAACATAGAATAGTTATGAGATGAAGCTTTTCTGTAATCCTTACAAAGTTACCTAAAGAAGCTAGTTGGGTACTACACATGGTAGTACATGCCTGTAATCCTACTGTAATCCTAGGTGCTTGGGAGGCTGAGGCAGGAGGACTGCAAATTCAAGGTCAGTGTGGACAACTTAGCAAGATCCTATCTCAAAATTAAAGAGTTGGGCATGTAGCTTCCATCTCCCTAGATCCAATCCCTGGTACCACAAAAAAAAAAAACAAAAACAAAAAACCACACATACATACATACGTGAATTCTGGATAAAAAAATAAACAAAGAAAATGGAGCACCTAACTTGTACCTCGTAAGCTCCAAAAAGCTTACAATTATTCATTTATATGAAAGTCCATGGGCCAGAGCCAGGCATGGTGGTACATGCCTATGATTCAAGCACTCCTAAGAGGCCAAAACAAGAGAATCACAAGTTCAAGCCCAGCCTGGGCAACTTAGTAAGACTCTGTCTCAAAATTAAATATACACAAAAAGGTCTGGGTTAATCCCCAGCATTCCAAAAACAAATGTCTATGCACCAAGTGAACTTGTAATCCAAGTGAGCCTTTGGAGGCTGAGACAAGGGGACCATAAATTTGAGGCTGGCCTAGGCAACTTAGTGAGACTAGTGAATCACTGCCTCAAAAAATAAAAAGGGAGATGGGTGTGGTGGCTCACGCCTGTAATCCCAGCACTCTGGAAGCAGAGGTAGGAGGATTGCTGTGAGTTCGAGGCTTGCCTGGGCTACACAGTGAGCTACACAGAGCTAGCCTGAATTATAAAATGCGAGATCCTGTCTCAAAAAAAAGGAAAGAAAGAAATCAAAAACAAAAAAGGTGTAAGGATACAATACCACTGGGTTCTATCTCCAGTTTTACAAATGAAGAAATAAACTAAAAACAAAAACATGTCATCAGGAGCTGATGAAGAATTATGGTTAAGACTTAAATCATACCAAATACTGCTGATCAGGGTCCTCAGACCGAAGAAGATGAATAAATCGGCCCACAAGGCTCTGCTCATCTGCAAAGTCTTCTGGATCAGGGTCTTCTACAGGTTGATCTGGCTGATCTTGAATCAATGTGGACACCAAGTTCATTATGGAATCCACCTGTAACCCAGGAGACAAAAGAAACCCACTAGTGAAACCATCGGCACAAAAAGCCATTTTCAAGCATTTCCAGTTATGTAAAGTTGCACAATAATTTATTTGTAAGAAAGTTGGTATCTGCAAAATATAACACACATACATAGACAAAAGTCTGGAAAGAGATGTACCCAATGTTAATCGACACTGGCTGTTGTCTTTCTGGTGGAATAAAAGGTATGCAATAATTCTTCTATATACATCTGCAATTTTCTAATCTATATCACGAATAAGCTACTCACATTTTTTTTAGTATTAAATTACTATCTCACATCTAGTTGCAAGATCTAAAATTATGACTACATTCACTGTTTTTTTTTTTCCCTAAAATAGCTTACTGGTATTCTTACCTGGTCTTGAGAGACAATTTCTGTATTATAATCTAGAACATTACTAAGCACATAACAACTCATACTCTTTCTGGACTCGTAATCAAAGTATTCGAAGAGTGGATGGAAGTGTTTTAGTTTCAAGACTGTCAAAATATTGTTGTAAGTATCCACGGGTATCTTCAAAAGTCTTGTGAGTTCCTTGGAAACTGCACTACTGGTAGCAATACTACAAAAAGAAAAACAGTAATGCTATCATGAATAAAATTAATTTTTATATAAATAGCACTTGTTTCATAAAAATTTTCATTTACACATTAAAAGAAATGGGTCAGATGAATCACAGTACCCTAAACCACACTAATGATCTCCTTGGGGATCAAGGAGCCAGCCTATTTAAACATGCTTTTTTATTCTGCTGATATAAAATATATCGGTCTTTAACTTTTGTACAGGTTATGTAGCTGGAATCAAGATGACTCTGTAGAACTTGACATTTCTAAGTAAGCTACTGAAATGGTAGTTTGGATCCCAGGGCAGACAAGTGTGTATATTCATGTTCAAAGTTTTTTTCTTGCTATGGAATTCAGGCTGGCCTAGAACTCACTGTGTAGTGCAGGGTGGCTTCAAATTCACAGCAATTCTCCCCTCTCATCCTCCTGAGTGTCAGGATTACAGGCACGTGCTACCACACCCTCCTTATGTTGAAAATAAATAACAACAACAACAAAAAAAATCCATGCAAAACTACAGAATGGGAAGATATATGAATTATTTCTTCTGCATCAAATATTGATGATTAAAGAAAAACAGGTTGAAATTAAGGTCGTATCTCATAGGAATATTCTGTCCTTGAACACTAAGCATTCCTAATTATTCTGTCTATTTTCCCTTGAAAACTCACTTGATAGAGGAAGATGTGGATACTTTTCTCTGAGAATTTATCATTCAAAATCTGTCCTATTGTTCAGATGCTTCCTCCTAACAACAACAACAACAACAAATGGAACGGAGTGATGAAAATGGCTAGGGATGTATCTCAGTGTTAACATGCCTGCCTGGCAAGCAGAGGTCCTGTGTTTGATTCCTGATGCCGGCAAAAAAAAATTTTTTTAGGAAAGAGAAAAGAAGAAATTTTCCTGAAACAGGGGAGATAGAAGAAATGATTACATGAGGTTAAATTAAGAATAATTCAAGGAAGAGGAAGACCTAATTTAAACCAACACACAGGATCGTAAGTGCTATATTACAGAGTACCACAGGCACAGGACAGAATGGTTGATAAGCCTTCAAGTAAAAAACAATATTACTCCCTGACACCATCAGAATGAAAGCTCAAAATAGAAAACTAATTAACTTTTACACTATAAATACAAATATATCCCTTGTTTTCTACAATTTATTCATTATCAGGAAACTCTTTCCTTGGAAAATATTGACATAAAGTTTTCTTAACAGTTTAAGAATAGCTCATTCATATATGGAAAGGCATCCGAAATGGGGACACTGATCCCCTCGGCATTGTGGTATGTGGTATTGATTGCTGGCAGGCATGAGTCACCATGCTCAGCATCATGGGTTATGGGGACTGGGGATTGAACCTGGGCCTTGTGCTTGCAAAGGAGCTGGAACCACTAAGCTAAATCCCAGCTCTACCCTTCATTTTTAAGATGAGATCTCCCTACATTGCCTACAGTGGGCTTGAACTTGGGATTTGGGGATTTTTCTGCCTCAACCTTCAAAGTGCTGAGATGAAAGGCATGCACCACCATATCCAGCTACAGCATGATTAAGGTATACAATCAAGCAATAGATCTCAACCTTCTGCCCCGATTAGCACAAATAACAATCATAACAAATGCTTAAAACAAGACAAATATTGACATTTCTTTCTTTCATTTTTTTCTTTGAGACAGGATCTCACTTTGTAGTTCAGGCTGGCCCTGAACTCACTATGTAGCCTAGGTTAGCCTCAAACTCACAGCAATCCTCCTGCCTCTGCCTCTTAGTGCTGAGATTATAGGCGTGAGCCACTATGCATTACCGGCTTGTTTCTTTCTTTTTTTTTGTGATGGAGTCTCACTATACCATCTAGGCTGGCCTCAAATTCATAGCAGTCCTCCTGCCCCAGCCTCCTGAGTGCTGGAATTACAGGTATGCACTACCATGTTAGCATATGCTAACAATTCAAAAAGTAATTAACAACAACAAAAAATCTGGGACCAAAGAGTACTTTACAAAGATTTTTATAAAAATTCGACTTACTGTTCAAGGTTGAGCTTGTTGAATATCTCCACTGTTGTTTCTAGAACTTTATCAACATAGTCCACACGATCAGGGTAACACTTCATAGCAAGATTAATGAGGGAGACTTGTAAAGATACAACATCCTCTGAAGGCATGTCTTGTCTAGACTAGAATATTTAGAAAATCATACAATTATAAAAGGACCTACCAATAGAGAAGGTTTACAGTTTTAAGAACACAAAAAGGCAACACTGACCTGTATCACTGTCGCCACCTGCTGTGAAAATATATCAAAAAGTTTAATATCTGCTGGGATTCCAGGTCCATCTTCACGATGAGCAAATAAAGCTAACCTAAAAAAAAAAAAAAAAAAAAGCCTTAATTTTAAAAGATACACATCTGGGTGGTGGGATCACAGATGACATTTGATTCTTGGTTTTCTAGATTTTTCTACAAGCATATTTTTCCTAAAACATATTTAAAAGTTATTTTAAAGGAGGGTTTTGAATGTACTGTTCATTCCCTCATTTTATTTTTAATCAGTTTTGTCAGTGATACTTCATTTCATCAGCTTTCTTACTTTGTATCATACTAAACAAATTTTTTTTTTTAGGTTTTTTGAGACAGGGTCCCGCTTTGTGGTTCAGGCTGGCCCTGAGCTCAGCCTCAAACTCACATCACAATCCTCATGCCTCTGCCTCCCGAGTGCTGGGATTACAGGCGTGAGCCACCACGCCCGGCACTGTGGTATGTGGTACTGGTTGCTGCTGGGTGTGGGTCTCCACGCCCAGTATTGTTATGTGGTTACCGGGGAATCGAACCCGGGCCCTTGCGCTTGCAAGACAGGTGCCGGAACCACTGAGCTAACTCCCCGGCCCCCCTAAACAAATTTTTAAGAGGTTGATTTTTCCTAAACCTTCTGAAGCCTAATCAAATAGATATAGGCAGAAGTGCACCAAATGTATCTGACAGCCGTTATTTAAGTAAATCATCTTTAAAAGATAAAGAGAAAATAGACTATTTTAAGATTTTTACTAGTGCAAAGTTTGAAAAAGAACTTATTCCAAATGGAATGAATTCAACTTTTATTTTCTACATCTCAAACAATGGAAAATCATGTCTGTTCCATGATCATCTATCAGGGTCATACCTGTATAGACCTGTACCTATTTTGTTAAACAGAGGAGAATCATTACTAGTTGGGGTAGGTAGGTGACATTACATCCTACACAAAGAATCCAGATTACTAGCTTCCTTTAAGAGTGTGCTCAGTAACTTTTTTTTTTCAGTGATAATAAAGATGGAACCAAGGGCCCTTGCATGCATTAAAATTCATTTCCACCCACCTTACCCTTCTTGGTTTTTTTTTTAGTTTTTTTTGAAACAGGGTCTCACTTTGTAGTTTAGGCTGTTCCTGAACTCAACAATCCTCTTGCCTCTGCCTCCTTTGTGCTGGGATTATAGGCATGAGCCAGCATGCCCGGCACTGTGGTATGTGGTATTGATTGCTGATGGGAATAAGTCATCACCCCTGGCATTGCTGTATGTGGTCACTGGGGATCAAACCCAGGCCCTAGCACTTTCAAGCAGATGCCTGGAACCACTGAGCTAATTCCCTGGCTCTACCCTTCATTTTAAAAACAAGATCTCCCTACACCATTATATTGCCTAGAATGGGCTTGAACTTGGGATGTTCCTGCCTCACCCTCCAGACTGCTGAGATAAAAGGCATGTACCACCACATCCAGCTAGCCCGTAATTTCTGCTGCATAGATGAAGAGGGCAGAGCTGTTAATTTGGACAATTCTGTTACACAAATCGTCAGATTTTAAAACTAATAATTTTAACAGCTGTTAAAACTATTTTAACAAAGCAAAGAATATTTGCAGAAATTAATAACATTGATTATGCTTTAGACCTACAACATCCCTGGGGCCTCTTGTGGTCAGAGGCATCTGGAAGCAACCAGACGACAGGGTGGTACAGCTACAGTGGGGCCCAGTTAGAGACAGGTCATGTGGCTCATGACCTACAAAGGCCTCTCTCTCTCTCTCTCTCCCTTTTCTCTCTGCCACTCGGCTGCCACGATATGAGCAGCATTTCTCTGAGTAGGGCCTTTCACCAGGACTTCCTGCCTTGAAGCCTTCCAGCAACAGACTAAAAAAAAGAGACAAAATAAACATCTTTTCCTTTAAGTCAACGGTATGAAGTGTTCTGTCGCAAGGACAAGTAAGATAATCCACTGGTTTTCTGATTCTAACAGACAAGTAAGATAATCCACTGGTTTTCTGATTCTAACAGAATCAGAACATATCTTCATAAGCAGGATATGTTTGTTATGTGACACGCTTGCAAGTCACATCCTTCTACAGGATATGTTATGTGACATGCTTGCAAGTAGTCACTCATTGGTAGCATTATAAAAGATCAAGTTTTATATTTTTAACCAGCCAAGGCAAAAAAGAAATAAAACTTAGAAGGACAGTTATCAAACATATGTGATAAGTTAATTCTTTTTTTAAAAAAATGTGATTAGAAAAATGATTACTTGAACTTATTTTTTTGAGAGGGAACATTCTAACACTGAGCTACATCACTAACTTTTTAATTTATTGTGAGATATGGCCTTGCTGAATGAGGTAACTGAATTTTCTATCCTCCTGACTGAGCATCCCAAGGGGTGGGATTACAGGTGTGCACTGGGGACACCTGTAATACCACCCAGCTCCTTGAACATTCTTTTCTTCTTTCCTTTTTTTGCAATACCAACGATCAAATTCAGGACCTTGTGCTTGCAAGGGAGGCGTGCCACTGAGCTAGATCCTCAGCCATCTTCTTTTTTTAGCAGTGGTGGTTTATTTGAAAAAGTAAAAAGGAAGGAGAGAGAAACTAGCTCTGCAGAACAAGCTTGGGCAGAGAAAAAGGGGGAAAAGGAAGATAAAAGAACACCAGAAGAAAGCAGGGCAGCCTATCCTGAGGAAAGCCACAACAGTGAACTCTTTCTTCTTAGGGCTACCTGAACATTCTTTTTTTTTTTTTTGAGACAGGGTCTCACTTTGTAGTTCAGACTGGCCTTGTGCTCACTATGTAGCCCAGGCAAGCCCCCAAATCACAGCAATCCTTCTGCTTCTGCTACCGAGGGCTGAGATTACAGGTGTGAGCCACCACACCTGGCAATGTGGTATGTGGTACTGATGGCTGGTGAGCACGAGTCACCATGCCTGTTACTGTGGAATGTATTTACTGGGGATCAAACTAGGGACCTTGTGCTTGCAAGGCAGGTGCCAACACCACTGAGCTAAATCCCTGGCCCATAACTGAACATTCTTAATCATCTATATCTTACAGCTACTTAATGAAGGAAACAGTTCCCATGTAAGTTAAAAATAATTTACATCATGCAAAAAGTTTTGCTCTTCATTGATTTTTGGGCTCATACAATTTAAATGATGGATCTGTACAACAACGTCTACATGTCATTTAAACATATAGGTTAAAAATACTACTCATTTCTATGCATCCTTCATAATTAAAGTTAAATCTCTTTTATACCGATTAGATATTCATATTAACAGAGCTAATTACTTATAGTATAATTACATTAAAATCATTGATATAATAAAAATAAATAATTCATGAAAATGTTTTCAATTTATTATTCTATGTCAGAACATCTGCCCTCCAGGGTTGGAAGTCTTACCTATCAATTAAAGCAATGATTATATTTTTCACGTTTACATTTTGGTGTAACTCAGCACAGGCCCGAAGAAAAGGATTCAAAGTCTGGAGGTGGAATTCATCAGGAAAAACCTAAAAATAAAATAATGATTGAACAAATAAACATATCTCAGATAAAATTATGAACTCATGTATGACATCTGTGGGAAAAAAAAGTTTAATCTTATAGAGCTATATTTAAATATATTATTTTTTAACCTCTTTTAAACATAGTCTAGCACAGTCCTCCACTAACTAAAATATACCTATAAAGCTAAGAAGACCAAGAAAATAAGACCATTTAAGAGATAAGACAAATTTGCCATCTACCTGAATAATACACTCCATGAGATATTCTTGAGCCAAAGCATCTCTGCAATTCACAACCTGCTCCAATATGCCAGTTAAAACGATCTAATAAAAGAACAAAGAAAAACACGTCAAAAATAATTTTTGAAATTCTAAGCTTTGCCTCTAACAACAAACTGAACTAACTTGGAAAGTAAGTATACTTCAGATTTTTTATACTTTTTTTTTTTTGAGACAGGCTCTTGCTTTGTAGTTCAGTTGGCTCTGAGCTCACCATGTAGCCCATGCGAACCTGAAACTCACAGCAACCCTCCTGCCTCTTACGCCTGAGCGCTGGGACTGCAAGCATGAGCCACCACTCCAGCATTGTGGTATGTGGTTACCAGGGATCAAACTCAAGACCTTGCGCTTGCCAGCCAGACACCAGAACCATTGAGCTAAATCCTACACCCTATTCTTCATTTTTTACACTTTAAAATTTCACAAATATTTTAGATGAAAAACTTCTGGGCTCCTGTTTAATATAAAATTCATGTAGAAAGAAGCTGCTTTTGCTATAGTTCTTGTGTTGTTTCTCAAAATAAGTTTACTGGGCAGAACACTACCTACTTAATTCCCTACTGTCTGCTTCTGCATATACTTGGTGAGTTTATTAGCTACACACTATATGACTTTCAAACCAAGATTGTATTCATTATCTGACTCTTTATGTTAAGTTTGTTGATCCTTACCTTATTCCTCTCCATTGATTTGCAACTGTCCTTTTCATTCCTCTCCCTTTAGGTGTCCATCCGTATTAAATTTGAAATGTGTCAATACCACAGTATCTTCACTTAATTGCAGATCCTGAATTCATGTTGAATAAGTACACCAACTCTGTCCTCCCAAAACTGTAGCTGTTCTAGGGTCTTTGCTTTTTCATACAAATTCTAGAAATGTGCCTGCTGACTTCTACTAAAAAGTCTGCTGGGATTTTACTTTTTATTTTTAGTTAGTACGTAACTGCTGTGCATAGTGCTCACTTCATCAAAGGGAATTGCCACTTATATATAAATCTCGAATTCTTTTTTAGGTTTTTTGAGACAGAGTCTCGCTTTGTAGTTCAGGCTGGCCCTGAGCTCAGCCTCAAACTCACATCACAGGGCCGGGGATATAGTTCAGTGGTTCCAGTGCCTGTCTTGCAAGTGCAAGGGCCTGGGTTCGATCACCGGTAACCACATAACAATACTGGACGTGGAGACTCACCCCAGCAGCAACCAGTACCACATACCACGGTGCCGAGCGTGGTGGCTCACGCCTGTAATCCCAGTACTTGGGAGGCAGAGGCAGGAGGATTGCTGTGATGTGAGGGTTTTTTGTTTTTTTGAGACAGGGTCTCTCTTTGTAGTTCAAACTGGCCCTGAGCTCAGCCTCAAACTCACATCACAGCAATCCTCCTGCTTCTGCCTCCCAAGTGCTGGGATTACAGGCGTGAGCCACCACGCCTGGCACTGAGGTATGTGGTACTGATTGCTGCTGGGGTGAGTCTCCACGCCCTGTATTGTTATGTGGTTACCGGTGATCGAACCCAAGCCCTTGCACTTGCAAGACAGGCACTGGAACCACTGAGCTATATCTCCGGCCCCCATCTTTCATTTTGTTTGTAGGGTTTCTCATATAAGAGAAACAAAGCGATATTTAAAGTTGTGTGCTTTATTTATTTCACTTAAAATTATGGTATCAAGGCGCATCTTTACCTACAAGTGACTCGTCTATCCTTTTCATGGCAGAGTAGTACTCCACTGTATACAAATATAACATTTTCTTTATATATTCATCTGTTGATGGGCAAGTGTGGTGTTTCCAAGATTTAGCTATTATAAATTGTACCTGTTGGGATTTTAAACTGAGATTCCACTGAATCTACAGGTCAATTTAAGGAAAACTGCAATCTTGACAATATCTAATCTCTCAATCAACAAACATTATATCTTTTAGTTCATTTGGGCCTTTTTTGATGAAATCATTTTTCCAAGTAATATTTCAATGAAATATTACTTAACAGAAGTATTTTAAAAATCAGATTTCAGTTTATGTCCTACAACATATAAAAGGTGACAAGCAAAAAAGATATAAACCTGTTTGTAACGTTCCACATTTACACCTTCCAACTGACTGAGGCGCACCAAATTTGTTCCTACTAAAATTCTCAGCTCCTGTCTTTCTCGTTCTCTTTTTTCTCTGTCTCGGCTATGTCCTTGATGTTGCATCCGCACCCACAGCTTGTTCATTTCTGCAAAGTTGAGCAGTACAAAATCCATGGAATCACTGATATCCCCAGTTGTTTCTTCACTGCAAAGAAAAAGCCATGAAAATCTTTATACAGGATGTAAACTCTGGACCAGCTAACTACTCTTTCCTCTACTCATTTCCTTTTATGTCTGTAATATGCCAATGCTTTATAAAAACCACTCTAGCCTCACTGCTTAGTGTTAATTCACAAAGAAAGGACATGATACAAGGGAACAAATTACTCCTTCCAACTCCCTACCTTGGGCCAATTCCAATAGTTCTTATGGCAACTCCTTTAATTCAAAAAACCTAAAAAGGGCCGGGGAGTTAGCTCAGTGGTTTCAGTATCTGCCTGACAAGCCCAAGGTTCCAAGGTCAATCCTCGGTAACCACATACCACAATATTAGGCATGGTGACTCAAGCCTGCAATCCCAGTACTCAGGAGGCAGAGGCAGGAGGAGTGCTGTGAGATCGAGGCTGGTGTGGGCTACATAGTGACTCAGGGTCAGCCTGAATTACAAAGCAAGACCCTGCCCCCCCACAAAAAAAAAAAATGGGCCAGGGATTTAGCTCAGTGGTTCCAGCACCTGTCATGCAAGGGCCCAGGTTTGATCCCCTGGTAACCACATAACAATACTGGGCATGGAGAGATTCACGCCCAGCAGCAATCAGTAGCACATACCACAGTGCTGGGCGTGGTGGCTCACGCCTATAATCCCGGCACTCGGGAGGCAGAGGCAGGAGGATTGCTGTAATGTGAGTTTGAGGCTGAGCTTAGGGCCAGCCTGAATTACAAAGCGAGACCCTGTCTCAAAACAAAACAAAACAAAAAAAAAAAAAAAGAGCCTAGAAAAAAAAATCTAACATGTGTTCTGATCTCTGTATCATTTTCTAACTATATCACACCTGGATATTTTGTTTTCACTTGCAATGTAAGCTTCTGCAGAGATTTTTTACTATTTTGTTTTTTTATATATCCTGTATACTTAAGAGTAAAAATGTAATAAAGCAAATAACCACATCATTTTATCCATAAATTTTTATCTTTTCTGTACTATTTAACTTTCTTATCAAACACATGGTAAAATTTTATTAGACTTGTTCTTTGAACTAGAAATTATGTAGATACTAAAAACCATGATTAATATATCAATAAAATGGATAATTTTTTTCAAAAAAAGGAATTAAATTCTTTAATCTAGGCATCTGTCACATGAAGAGCTTATCCATTTTTTGAAGATAATAGCCAGCTGATCCTGTCATTTCTGTGGGGGAAAAATACAGTGGACTTGGGCATTGGAATAGTGGTTAAAAGAGATAGGAATCGCTACATGACTTGTTTTTGGAGTTAATATCTTAATTTTGTGTACACGGGTAATTAAAATTATTTATATTCTAAACAGTAGTCCATAAGTTATAAAAACTGTTACAACTGTAAAAGTCATAATTTCAAAAAATACTTAATACAATGCTCTAAATTATATTAAATGAAAATAGAAGATTCTAATAACCCAAAGACACAATTTGCATAAGGATATATTTACAATTTTTAAGGATATATTTTAGATCATCTACATATTTTGAAGAGTTTTATTAGTGTACTGGAAATCTCCACACAAAATGCTACCAGACAGACTGGGTGGGACAATTACTGATATTTATTTTATTATTTTTGCATACTTTTCTACATTTTAAAAGTAATTCATTATTTAAAAATTATAACTAAATGAAGAAAGAAAATTAATTACTCTGTTGGCTCTCCTTCGTCAGGTAAAATATTTCTGGTACACTGAAGAAGATAATTTCGAAGGAATAAACCCCTCAGGGGATGTTGCACACCACGACACATTTCTACCAAGTCTTTCAAAATATCTTTCCTGGATTGAGGAAATGACTTGACATATACAACTCCAACTGTGATCAACAGATAACTAGGAGAATTATGAAGAGACATTTTATTAGAAATAAAATACTCAAACCAAGTACATGATTACATCCAAACACATTGTACACAAGCATATTAAATATGTATTTGATAGGACAGGAATCATGTGTTCTCCTGCATTATGAAGATATACCATCTGATTTAAAATTTAATCCCTAGAAAATATCTTTTAAAAAGTAAAATATGCATTGACTTCTAAATATATATATACATATATATCCTCCCACTTATCCATGCAGGGTACGTTTGAAGACTCCAGTGGATGACTGAAACTGCAAATACAGTAAGGCACAGTAAAAGATTAACAATAACAAAATAGAACAATTATAACAATATACTATAATTTAATAGTATAAAAGTTAGGTGGATATCTTCTCTCTCATATTAGCCGGTTCCTACCCTTCTTGTGATGATGTGAGATGATATAATGCCAATGAAATGAGATGGAGTCCGGTGAGTTATGTGGGTATTACAGGGAGGCTACTCAGGAAGGGTTATTTGAACACAAGCACCATGATAACGTGAACTGATCGGATAACCCAGACCTCTACTAACAGATGGATGGCATATAAAGTACAAATGTGATCAACATAAGAATGATTCACATTCTGAGAGAAATCCAAGATTCCATCACACTACTCAAAAGCATGCAACTTGAAATTTAATTATTCTTGGAATTTTTCATTTAACATTTTTGGACCCTGGTTGGTGGTAACTGAAACCTTGGATTAGATGAGATGCCTCATGTAGATTTTATACACACATATATATACCCACATGTATATACATCACCTATAGTTACCTATAAATATATTAGGAAGAAAGTATCTGCCCTATTTTTTTTTCTGGTAGTCAAAAGACTTTAAAATAGCACATCCATTTTTTTTATTATCTATGTACCTACTACATATCTATAAAAAAATGATATACTCTAAAATTCATTGGTTAAATTACTAAATACCTTAAATTTTTTTTTACAGAAAGACGATATAATATCAAGTGGGAAATGTAGCTATAAAAGTCCTTAGATTCTAATTACTTACAGCCTTGGGATAATGTTTCCAGCATACTGTACAAGTTCATAGAGATCTGCCACTTTCCTTCCTTTGGCAAACTCATCTGTCAAGTAGACCTCCAAATAGTGCAGTTCATCAGAAATAGCCATATCTTTAAATTAAATTAAGGATTCAAATAAAGACAAGTCAACATAAACAAAACTGTGTAACTTGTTGGAGACACTTAAACTATTGGTTAGATATCCTAAATTTAGTCTTCTGACAGAGTGTTTAAAGCGAAGACAGAATTTTGGTTGAGCTTTCCTTACTTTAAAAATTTTCAGCCAGGCACAGTGGCATGCACATGTAGCCCCAGATATCCAGGAGACCGAGGTAGGAAGATCTGGAGGCTTTTAGCCCAGGAATTCAAGACCAACCGTGGGCAACAAAGTGAGAGCCCATGTCTAAAAGAGTAGATATAATTAGACAAAGGATAGATTGAAAGATGGACAGACAGGTTTTTAACCAACCAAGGGTGACACAATAAGATTTCACCTCTATATGAATGAATGAGGAGACAAACAAATAGATATTCTAGGAGACAGCCATAGAAGCAAAGCAGCAAATACAATGCTTACTGACAAACTACTAATGGATTTTCAAACAGCAAATTCCTTTCCATTTCTGAGATTTGCCTAATAAAATCTAAGCATTAAAGCATCAATATTCTGATGGTCTCAATATCCTTCAGGAAGGGTTTAAAATTTAAGTAGCAATCCATCTAAAGAAGATTCCTACTTAGCACGCATGAAGCCCAGGTTCAACTTCTAGTAGAACAAAAATATATAACCATTAAAAAGAGGTATTCTTAGCATATCCACATGGACATCTACATTCAGTAAGGATAAGCAAGAATACTGTAATTGCAAAATATACATCAAACAAAATTAGACTCAATGTGTGACCCAAATGTTTATTTTTCAACATTCAAAAGATACAAAGTTCATAGTAGCTCTTTGGTGATAACATTGAAGTCCGGAGTTCACCAAGCATATTAGATGCATGTTTCAGAGCATCCATAAGCTTAGTTTTGTCCTACAAAAATATCAAGAGAAATGATAAGAATTGCTAACGTTAACATTTATCTGGGTTATAAAAACTCTTTTAAGAATTTGCTACACAGTTTTGAAAATATACAATACTGAAATTATTTTAACCACAGAAAAACCAACTTTAGTTCCTCCTTGCTTTCTCTCTGCTGAAAAGAAGGTAATGATTCCTCCCCAGAGCTTCAAGAGCTGGTAAGGCTTGATTACACATCCCAGATGTCTGGGATTGTAAGCTCCTCACTGTAACTAACTTCTTTAACCTTTAAAGGCTAGGATATTAGTTCCATTAATTCACATTTTATCTGCAATCAAGAATGCTGGGATGCTATTGGTTCTGAAGTGAGATACTATTCTGACAACGGATTTATCACAGGTTGAGGACTCTTCTGACTATCCACACAAATCTGCTTTCTTCCCATGGTCTTTAAATTCTCACCATGTCAATTTAAATCATAAATATTAACAATTCCTTGCGATATAGCAAATATCCATAACAAAAAGAAATACACAATAGCAAACCAATATTTTTGCTTTCCAAGACAGTTACTTTCTTTTCAAATTTGCAAGGGATCCAAAAACATTTAAGATAGAAGAACATAATCCTAAACTTCAGAAAATAAGACACTTTACACAGTTAAGACAGTATCAGCAGAGCAACTTATGGCTACTAGCTATTTGATTCAATTCCTTTAAATATTTACACAGATTTACCTGCTATCTTTTAGAATATAAAAATCTATTAAAAGCAACGAGAATAATTTTAAAGACAGTTTTTGCAATAAGTATACTTATTAAAATTTTCAAGATACCTAGGGAATAGCTGAAAAATTCAAAGGAATATGTAGAAACCCATTCATTCCCACATATTCATTGAGCACACATTACTTGGCAAGTACTACCTTGATCTGAGATGCAGAACCAAAGTGGCCAGTATTTCAAGTCAGACAGCCATTAGTATATGTATACAATGATGATACCCCACTGTAAATGAAAGGCAGACTCTTGTTCTTTCGAGCTTACATACCAGTAGAGCAGATAACCCCAAACACACACATACTCGTGAGGAAAGGCCTCTGTTGAAATTGCTCACACAGGGGTTAAAGAAGTGAGCTTGCACACAGGTGCTGGTACAACCTGAAAATTAAGATTTACTAGAAGCAGCAGTGCTACATAACTTTATGAAATACTGTAGATGCTTATCAGGAAGCTGCAGTCGATACCTGCACCTGTCACACTTCCACTCTTACCAGGCATCTCTTCATCTGGAATGACTGAACCTTTACAGCCTGTATGGCTTCATCCAAGAGTTTCTCCTGTTCGTCCTGAGGTGACTGCTGTGTTGTAGGCTGAAAATATTTTTAAAAGTACTTCCATTAATGTCTCTTAAACACATCTTTTCAACGTATCTTTTATGTCTATAGTTCTAGTGTCAGAATTATAGCCAAGACTTTCATATAACCCTCATTCCACTTCTGAATCTCAAACCAAATGTATCAAAATTTGACAACCACAAACGGACTCAACATCCTTGTAGCACGCTGGCTTCAAAGAAACCTGCGGCAGTAGCTTATGGCTGTGTTGGGCTACTCTGCTCTGAAACCAACCAGAACAGAGTCATCTATCCAGTCTAATCCTTGTGATAAGTAATAGTTTAACCCTAACCTCTAAAAGTCTCTTTTTATTCCCAAATATTTTTCACCTGAATTTTAGACTATTCTTAGGCAATACATAACAAAGAGCTAAACAACTTGGAAATAAATAACTGAAATTAATTTTTACTTACAGTTGGAAAATGATGAAGACTCTCCTCAAATACTTAGTTTGTACCATTTAAAATACATAGATACAGCTATAATGGACAAAATGTATTTATTCTCAGGCATCAACAAAATGAATTAGTGCTTGCTGTCAAGAAAGATCAACTACTCCTTAATACTGTATTAATAGTTTACTTTTTATCACAGCATGTATCACCCTATAATTATAAATGATGGTCATTTTTAAGTCTTTGAGATCCAATGTGCAATGTATATAATCCAATGTACAATGTACTCATAAGCTGGTTTTAGAACTTTTTATTATATATATTTAATAAAAATGACAATATGAAAAGATGAATGCATAAGTACCTGATAGTACACATATACAGTGGAATTACAATGACATGACATGACCAAATGTGGAGGAACATGCCTGTAACCTTGGCACTCCAGGAGGCCAAGGAAGGAGGAAGGAGCACAGCCCAGGAAACCCAGCAACCTAGCAGGACTGTCTCAAAAATTAAAGGCGGGGGAATGGAGTTTGAGGATACGGTGCAGGGCAAAGGCTCTGGGTTTGATCCAAGGTTTCAAAAAAAAGAGTGTGGGGTGAAGATTAAATATCACTAGATGCTTCCTGAACCAATCTAGAAAACATGTTAAGTGAAAGACACCACACTCAAAAGGTCACATACTGTATGATAATTCCATTTATTTGAAATGTCCCAAACAGATATCTATAAAGCAGATTGGTGATTACTAGGAGGGATGGTGGAGGATTTATACTTATTGAGTACAGGGTTTCCTTCTGAGGTTATTTAAAAATGGATTACGTATCACTGAATTATCCACCTCAAAATGATGGATCTTATGTCAATTTCAGCTTAATTTTTTTTTTTTTTAAAGCCTATTACATAATGAGTTTAAAAGGTAGAAGGCAAGGCTGGAAATTTAACTCAGCTGTTCTGGCACCTGCCTAGCAAGTGCAAGGGTCCGGGGTTTGCTCTGATCCCCAGTATCCACATACAACAATGCTGGGTGTGAAGACTCATGCCCACCAGTTTCAGTACCACAAACCACAGTGCTGGGCGTGGTGGCTCATGTCTGTAATCCCAACACTCAGGATGTAGAGGTAGAAGGGTTACTGTGAGTTTGAGGCTGAGCTCGGGGCCAGCCTGAACTACAAAGTGAGACCTCGTCTCAAAAAAATAAAAAGGTAGAAGGCAAAGATTTACCAATAGACATGAAACTAAAATCTGGTCTATTTCATATCCAAGATAATTAAATACATATTTAATTTGAAAATTAACAAAGAAATATAAACTACACAAAATCCAATTCCAAACTACAATAGCTTGTAAAAACTAAAAATTCTCTTGGTTTAATATTAGAAAGAGAAAAATAATAAATAACGAGCAATGCTGTGCACCGCCTTTTATTGCTTTTTGCACCACAAACTCTAATAAACTGCTTTAAGAAGCTTAAATAAATTTCAAAGAGAAAGTCAGGTGTCTTAAAGAGAACATTAATTTACAGAGCAGAACTATTAACATAAAACGCTGGTTTCAGAGGTAAGGATATCAACATTATAGAATGGACTACTTTTCATGGGCTAGCGCTCTGAGAACTTCAGTGAAACCAACTACTGTCTGAGATTTTTTGGCTACTTACTGTTAAATTTAACTGTAGTTAGAATCAATGGATTTCATTAAGATGAAAAGTCAGTTTAGACATAAGGAGTGATGCATGACATTTTATAAGAGCAAGATGTATAACTTCACAGTTATACAGTCATTACTACCTTCCACTTCCAGAACCTTTTCATCTTTCCCAATGTATCCATTATACATGTATATGTTAAAAATATTAACACACCTGCTATCCTTCCTCAGGCAATTCTTTTTCTCTACATTTATGTAATCTATATACCTCATATGAGTGAAATCATGCAGTGTTTTTCCTTTTGTGTTTGGCTTATACCATTTAGTATAAATGTCTTCACAATTCATCCATGCTTTTAGAAGTTTCTTTTTTTTTTAAGGCTAAATAAGTTTACTGTATTCATATATACACACGCGCACATATATACATGCACCTATATACACGCATATATATGCATATATATACACACATACACACACACTACATTTTGTTTATTCACCCACCCCATCAATGGACATTTGCATTGTTTCCACCTTTTGGCTACTATGTATACAATCTTTATTATCTAGTAAAAAATTGTAAAGGTTCAAAATATTTGTATAGAATGACTAGAGTCAGTGTTTTATAAATAAATGAATAAAATTTTAGGAAAATCCTTTTGTTTTCCATTAAACGTGCTTAGTTACAAAATGTAGAAAATTATGAAAGAAAACTTATTACAAAGTAGGCTATAAATAAAAACATGAAGATATAATAAATATATTTTTACACACTACTGAGACAATGCAATTATGCTACAAATGGCTAAAGGCTGTTTGTGATGCTCTGGGAAGTGTTCCACAAAGGAAAAATAACTGAATATCCTATCATTAAACACAAGACAGGCAACCAGTATCTCTTCACCCATGAAAATGATTTTCTATGTGCAAATCACTCTGTACTTCAAGTTCATCAACTGGAAAAACACTATAGAATCAAGATCTAATTAACATTTATGATTAGGAACATTTTACCTTGACAGCCTTCCAAGTATACACTGTTATGGGGTGCAAAGAAAGTAAGGTCATCATGAAATGATAACTTATAAAACTAGCCTCTATTTTCCAATTCCATAAAACAGGGATAGTAGGAGTATTTCTCTTCCTGTTACAAGAAATATTCTCCAGGGCTGGGGACTTAGCTCAGTGGTTCTGGTGCCTGCCTTGCAACGGCAAGGGCCTGGGTTAGATCACAGGAGCCACATACAACAGTGACAGGTGTGGTGACTCACATCCACCAGAAATCAGTACCACATACTACAATGTGGGGTATAGTGGCTCACACCTGTAATCCCAGCACTCTGGAGGCAGAGGCAGGAGTACTGCCGAGTTTGAGGCTGAGTTCAGAGCCAGCCTTAAATACTAATCAAGGCCCTGTCTCAAAAACCTAAAAAACAAAACAAAAAAACCCAAATATTCTCCCATCATTACAACAAAGTATTTGTTGGTCAGTTTACATGTTTGGTCATTTACATGCTACATATGTAATCTAACAATACAATACAAATGAATTGTAAAACGAAAAGTAATCCCACAAAAATACAGAACTCTATCATGTTAATAAAAATGCTATTTAAGAAATGAGATGGCACAAATTAACAATTTGTAGGAAGCTGAGTATGGTAGTGCATGCTTGTAATCCCAGCCCTCACAGGCTGAGGCCAAAAGATCCTGAGTTTAAGGCCAGCCTAGGCTACAAAATAAAACAAACAAAACAGTTTGTATGGGGAATTAATGATGATGACAGGATGGGAACTTTAAAACATAATTTGGGCAGGGGATATAGTTCGCTGTGTAGACTGCTTGCTTGACTAGCAGGCTCAGGACCTGGGTTTAATCCCGAGCACTGCAAATAAAACAAAAATCAAAAAACCCAGGAAGAACAAAGAAACCAACAAAACCCCACGATTTTAGTATCCAACTTGAGCTAATTCACTGGTGCCCCAGGCTTCATCTATTGGCAATGTCCCTTTGCCAGGTAAATTTCTGACCATCCTTCTTACTGTCTGTTCACACGCTATTTCTTTGTAGTCTTTCTTGAGCTCCCTAGGCAAAACACTCTCCCGCGCTGACACCAAAGGGCAGCGCTGACAGTGTTATGAAGTTACCCTCACACTGTATTACAGGAAGTTCCACAAGCATGCGTCTTTTACCAGTTCATAGTCCATGACACAAAAAGCACACAAGATACTTGATTTGCACTTGTTTTCAGACAAAAGTGAGACTCAAAAACAGTGGCTATCACAGGCCTGATACATAATGCAGGTTTCCTTTCTCAATAAAATTCATGTGGATAGAACTATGTATGGCTCACTGCTTCAACCTACTTCACCCAGCACAGAACTGAAACATCCAACAGACCCTTAATTAGGTACTTTCTTTCAAAACACAATGTCAACACGTACAACAAATCCCTAAGTTAAAAATTTTACACTGGTCATACATCAATTTCCAATTGTAAAAATTCTGAGAAACGACAAATATCAACTCTTAAAGAAATAAATATATTATATCCTCATATTGTATGTCTAAGATTTAATCCTGGTTTCTATTATTAACATTTAAATTAAAATCTGGGCCAGGCTTACAGGGTCTCAAGAAGCCTGTCTACAAAGAATAAGGAGATAATTAAATCTGGCATACTGACATCCAAAAACAATATTTATACAGTGCACGCTATATCAAACGCTAATAAAATGCAAGTGACAACTTGCCTTGATTGAAACTAAACATACAATTAATATTTTGAGGAAGTTCAAGTTTATTGGCCAATGCCACCCCGGGATTTGCTGCCCTAAAATTACTTCCATCAAGTACAACAATTGGATTTCATTAACGAGTAGACAAGTAAGGCGGGGTCCCTAGCGTGTTAACAAGCGCTTAAGGAAACACGCAGTCTCTTCTGCAATTGTCAGTATCAGGGGAAAGAAAGCAGGAGTTTTTGCAGGAAATTCAAGGAAGCCGACCCTTACAATTCGCTGACAAACACTATAAGAGAAAAGCACTAGGAGGAAAAGAAAGGCAAGAACCACCACGACACCTCCTAGAAGATAATTCTTACAAAGAAAATGCCCTGGGTCCGGCCAGACACAGCTAAGCACAAAGTGCAAACGCACCACCTGGGCGGGTCCCAGGCCACCGGAGGCTCCGGCGTTCTGCACGCCCCCTAACCCCGGCGGCTCGGCCCTGACACTAAGGCTCCCTTCAAGGAAGGAAGATAGGTGACTCCACTCGAGAGGCAGCCGCAAACCTTCACAGACACCCAGAGCCTCCGGGCGAGACCTCCCCTCCGGGAGGCGGCCTCATCTCAGACCAATGGTAGCGGCCAAGAGCCGCCGCCCACCGCGGCCGGGATCGCCCTGCTGCGGCCTCCCTCCTCCGTCTCCTATCCGCAGGCCAGGCAGGGCTGGCCTCGGCTACTATCGCCTTGCAGGGGCCCTGGCCCACCCACAGGACTCCAGACCTGTGCTAAAAAACCGGGACTGCCTGAAGGGTAGAGCAGGGCCCACTGCCCCCCCCAACACTCACCATGGCGACTCCCGGAGCCCGCAGCAAGGAGAAGCCACAGCGCAAAAAGCCTCCCAAGTCAGGTGACTCCTGAGGCTCCCAGCCCTGCCGCCCTAGCCCCGCCCTTGGCCTGCAGACAGCCCTTTGATTGGCTCGTTTCTAGGGATCAAGTCTCGCGTGTTTATTGGCGCCTGCCTCGTACGGCTGCCGTATCTGGTAGCCAGGTGGTTGTCCCATAGTGTAAGAGAGGGCGGGCTGGTTTAAGGCGGTGAGTGTAGCTCAAGACAGGCAGCAGGGGAGGGCGATATTTAAAGAATTTATTACAAAAGAAGAGACAGGAGAGGGAGCCAGCGGACCGTGTTAGGTCCGCCTTGTGAGTGCAGTAGTGGCACGCTTGCGCAAGACAAAGACCAGGATTGGACTGTGGGACGGACTCTGTTCTCTTCCAACCAATCCAAATGCGGCGGAAGCGGGCCCTGCTCTCACTGGCCAGCCCTGCGTCTGCGCGGGGGTTTTGTTCCGCCGCAGCTGTTTGAGTGAGTTGCTCCAGTTCGCGCCATGGGGTCAGAGCTCATTGAACGCCTCGCCCCACGCCTGGGCCTCGCCCAACTCAGTGTGCTCAGGTGAGTCTTTCTGGGCACGATTCTATCCCGGGGGCCTCTTCCTGCCAGTCCTGGGCCCTTCCTAGAAGTGACGCAGGCTTTCCCAAGAGATGGACGGGCCAGGGGTGTCTAGGCAGCTGGGGCCAGGTGAGCTGTAGACCCTGCCTCAAGAACTTCCGGCCACGGCCTTGAGCGAGATGACAAGAAGTACTTGTAGACGTCCTCGGCAGCAGCTGGCCCTGTGGGTTGCAAGGTGGTGGGAAAAGGAACGAGTGTGAGAGAACTTGGGTCATTGCACAGGCTCCGCCAGAGAGCTGGTTGATGGCTGTGAACAGGACCGCAGTGTGGACTTTGAAGATTATGGCGAGAACCATGTAGGACTTTATATACTGGATGGGTAACGTGCTGTAGCAACAGTGGGGACTCTTGGCGCTTTTTTTATAAAAGGCCAGGACAGGCCCAGCAGGAGACATTGCTCTGACACCTGACTGACAGTGCCAGCCGTGGAAAAGTATCGCAAGACGAGGGCTGTGACAGAAGCCTTGAGAGGGGAGATCTTTGCAAGAACGACTGTTCCCAAATGTGGTTCCTAGACCCGCAATAGCAATATCGTCTTGGCACTTATTAGAAATACAAAATTCGGAGCACCCCAGCCTACTAATCAGAAACTGGGGATAGGATCCCGCATCTGTTTTGACAAGCCTCTAGGTTTTTGTCCGTACAGCGAGTTTGAGAACCACTGATGAAAAGAAGGAATCCTGATCTAATCCAGTCTCCCTTTGATTGTTCATGCTCCTTCCAGTAATGAGAGAAGGAAGGGCTAATTTTAGAGGGTGGGAGACTTGCATTTAATCTTGCTTAAAAGACTTAAAAACACTTACGCTGTCTTGGACACATCCTGTCCTCAGAGGATATGCACTTCAGTCCCAGCCCCAAATTTAGTATAAAGTCCACCAGACTGTATTCATTTTTTAAGTGTTGAGCAAACTTTCTGAGAACATTTTAGTGAACACATTGATCTTATGCCAGGAAAGCAGAGGAGTACTTGCGACTGTCTCAGGTGAAGTGTACTGGTCTGTCTGCACATACCACAGAAACTAGCAATGCCGTCATGTGCTTGGACCTTGCAGCAGCCTGTATGAAGTGCCCCTTGGACAGGGTAAGTGAGTCATATAGCATGCCCAAATAATGTAAAACCTAACCCTTATATTTTAGTTTTTTGGTTGGCTTAGACCCTGACCAAATATTCATGCTTTGGAATTTTTGCAGCTATTTTCATGTTATTTTAGATAAACTTAAGAATCATTTTGTCAGGTAGGGAATGGGAAAAAAAACAAGAACCAAGATTATATCGTGTACAGGTACAAATCCCTAAAGATGATTGTGATCGCAGTGTATACCTAAAATGTACCAATAAACTTAAAGGAATAAAAAAGATATCACTTTGTCAAGTTGCAAAAAAATACCTATCGCAGTATTCTTTTTACTGTGTATTTTCCTTCATAGAGGCGATCATCTTCCATGCTGCTATTAGTAGTAGCTTCCTAAAGCATATACTTGAAAACTTTTGTGTTTGTGTTTTTCCAGTATCACAATACTTAAAGCAGCTTTGGAGTCAGGAAGAGTCACGTGTTGAAGTTAAATCTCAATACCATTATCTTTTTTTTTTTTTGAGACAGGGTTTTGCCTTTGTAGTTTGGGCTGGCCCTGTGCTCAGCCTTGAACTCACAGCAATTCTCCTGCCTCTGCTTCCCAAGTGCTGAGATCACAGACATGAGCCACCACACCTGCACTGTGGGATGTGGTTCTGATTGCTGGTGGGCTTGAGTCTGCACGCCCAGCATTGTTGTATGTGGTTACATGGTTACCCAGGATCAAACCTGGGCCCTTTTGCTTGCAAGGCAGGAGCCAGAACCACTGAGCTAAATCTCTGGCCCCTCAATACCATTTTCTGGGCTTGTGAGGTACCTGTTTCCTTCTCCATTAGGGGAGATAAAAATGTCCATTTCATTGAGTCATGTTGATGGTGTAACAGCTGTAACAGGGGCCCTATATTATGATACACATTGAATGGTGTAAATGTTAAAACAAAGCCCTATTGTCTGCCATTAAAATTTCCAGCATTTCAAACTACAGTATTTGTCAGACTTCTACCATTTAATAATTTGTGGCTTTATTGATGCAACACTTGGTTTTCCCAGTGACGCTCTTGGGTGAAGCCCTGTTTGTCTTATGTGACCCATACCTTGCTGTTATATTCTTAATTAAGCTCCTGCGGATTGTCCCAGGCAGCTGGTTTCTCACCGTTGCTGATCTTCCTGCTTCTGTCCTTGTTTCCCTGTTCTACCTTCCCTCCTCCATGTACACACTCTCCCCATTTCACTGCTATCACTTCTCTCAGTCTTCTTCCCTAAAATTTGCCCACCAGCACGTATATCTATCTCCCACAGTGTTTATACTATATAAATAGCGTTATTGCTATATAAATATTTTAAAGTTTTGTTGTGAATATGCAATATTACCTTTCTATGGTATGAGCTCCTTAAAGGTAATAGTCTGCTTGAGGTGATCGCTGATTTTTATTAAATGAAGCTAAACTTTTAGGTAGAGTGACTTGCCACAGAATTAATTTTGAAGAGTTTATACGACATGTTAAGTATGCTAATATAGAGCTTAATATTTGTATACTTTTTCCTTTAAAAGGCTTATTTAATTAAACTTTCTGGATTGAACAAGAAGATGTATCAGAGCTGTCTTAAATCTTTGGAGTGTTTACTGGATGTGAATACAAATATTGGAATAAAAGACCTAGCTGTACAGTTCAGCTGTATAGAAGCAGTCAACATGGCTTCAAAGATACTGCAAAGGTATGGGCATAAAGAATGTTAAATTTTATACTGATAAAGCAGAGTTATCCAGTGATCTGTTCTGGTTAATTTTCAGTCTTAAATATAAATAAAAACTGTTCAAAATAAAAAGGCTGAGTTTGTAGCTTGGTGTAAAAGTCTTGGTTCAATCCCCAGTACTGTACTGAAAAAAAAAAGTGGGGGGGAGGTTAAGTGATGAAGTATTTACATCTGGCATTTTAAAACACTGTGAATTCTAGTTTACATTTTGTTGGTTTTGAAATAATTTCTTCTTACAATTTATTTTTGCTGATATGATTTTAGTTATACAAATTGATAGGGTATGGTGTGGTAATTGATACATCTGTACAGGTTTAATGATCAAACTGGATAATAAACATTTCCATATTAAACCTTTAAAATTTTTTGATTAACAAAATAATTGTATCTGTGGGATATAGTGTGATATTTCAGTACTAGTATACAATATGCACTGATGAAGTCAAGATAATATTTCCATCTTATAATTAACTGGTATTTGAAACTTTTGAGCTTTTCTTTTCCTGTGATTTGTACACTATATAATAAGTCAGTGTGGATTAGAGTCACTCTACTGTTCTGTACAACACTGGAACTTATTTTGAGGTGTACAGCATTTTCTTCCATGTGTATAACATGTTTTGGTCATATCCACACCCCCGTGACATAATTTTCTGACAAATGATTGTGCAAACATTACTCGTCCCTAGCTATGAGTCCAGTCTTCCTCCGACGCAGCAAGTAGATCTGGATTTATCCAGGCCACTCTTCACCACTGCTGCACTACTGTCAGCGTGCAAGTAAGTGTTTCTTTTAAAAGTCAGAAGTTTTCAGTTTGTAAGTGGGGTTTGTAATTCCTAAAGAATACTTCTAATTTAGCTGATTTCAGCTTGTCCTATTTTCTCTTGTAAATAGTGGTAGGTCTAGTGCCTAAGTGAATAGTAGATTTTCATTTTATCCTATAATGTCAGTGACAACTTGGAACTAGTGTTACCAGAAGTGCAATTGCCCAATGGTAGCCATATGTGTAAGCTGGAATTCTGGTGTCAGAGTCTGTTTCTTAGAAATGATAAAACCTATCAGAATAGTGATCGTGTGTGATTTTTCCAGTCATATTTTTAAAAACTGTTCTCCAGTTAACCTATAAAGCATTTGGTGTTTTATTTCTGTGTATACTGAATTGTTATCCTGGAAATACTTGTTGATGTCTTTGTCTTTGCCTGAAAGTTTCTTGCGATGGGGGCAGGAGACATTTGGCCCCTAAGAATAAGGAGTTTCTCACTACTAAGTTTTTGGTGTGTTTGACTCTATTCACATACCTAGCGCTGATAAACAGAAATTGTTCCTTTAAAGCAACAAAGATGTGTGTGTAAAGAGGGAGTAGGGAAGTTAATAAAGAAAACCAAAAACAGTCAAATAGCCCCACTTTTGGAGCCATATTAGCCGCAGCAAAGAGAGACAGGTCTGTTAACTTGAACAAGCAGTTTGTGATTTTTATTAGTATTTGGTGTGAAGAGTTTGGGTTTTGGGGGGTTTTTTGTTTGGGTTTTTTGAGGAAGTGGAAGGGTGTTAATATTGCTCAGTGCATTTGTAAGTATGAGCTAAAGTGAGTTGATCACTTAAATGTACTGTAGTTATTCTGTAAAGTAACATCTGAGATTTACTAGAAGGAGTTCTAAAAGGCATGAAGTTCTGCAGCAAATGTAGTTTATTTGCCTCATATATTAAAAAATAGACCCAATTTATATTTTAACTTATTACATAATTAAAGACCTTAATGAGGTATCTTTTCAGGTTCTAGCTAATGACATGGATGTGGAATAAAGAAAAGACTAGACAGCTGAGGACTGTTGATAAAGCATGGAGGAAAAGATTGGCTAGAGAAGAAAACTACTGGTCCCCCAAAAGCAATATTTGAAATTCTTTTGTAGGATTCTAAAGCTAAAGGTGGATAAAAACAAAATGTTAGCAGTGGCCGGTGTAAAGAAAGCTATATTTGATCGACTGTGTAAACAATTAGAGAAGACTGGACAGCAGCTTGACAGTGAGTATTCTGTAGTTCATGAATGTTTCATTTGAAAATGTAGGCTTTTTGGTAAAAGTCAGTATTTCCACTTGCAGTCTGGCTGCTTTCTAAATTCTGTACTTAACATGGGCCAGAGATTAAAAATTTAGTGAGAAAACTTGGTTTTTCTACTTTTCAAATAAAATAGTAACTTTTTAGAAACTTGTGATTCCGTGAATCCATACCTGGAGAATGGATTCTCTGTTAACATGCTGTGATATTAAATGCCAGTGTCCTATACATGGGACAGAACTGATTTTCAGCTTTGACAAGAGAAGTAAAAAGCACAGGAAAGGGCAAGATCCTTTGCCTTTTTTTCTAGTCTTTGGGCCATCAAGGTATCCATTGTTTATGAACTAAAATAAGGCCAAATACTAAAACCGAGATTAGGGAAAGATTAACTTGTTAATATGATACTTTTCTTCTTTCTTTAAAGGAGAACTTAGAGATTTAGCTAGTCCTCCACAGAAGAAAAAGAAGACAGTAGTTGAATCAGTGGCAAAAGGTAAGTCTTACTAGTACTGTACTGATTATGGATATTGAAATTAGTGCAGTGTGATTTATACTGTGAATAGCCCTGTGTTGTTCTAGTAGCTCACTTGACAAGAGCAGCCTTAAGTAAGTCCTCACCATTAATCATTCGCTAAGACCAGTCTTCCAAGCAGTGATTGATGAGTAGAAATAACAGAGGTATTGTGTAATGAAGAATACATCTGAAACCAGCCTGAGTACTCTTAAAAGCTTCAGACAAATTAAAATTTGTTTGCTGCCTGAAACAAAAACCTTTAAACTCAACATTCTGGTAGGCTGAGGCAGGAGGATCTTGAGTTCTGGTTCAGTCTGGGTCACTTACAGCCTGAACAAAGACTGACTCGTGAATTGGGCAGCACGCAAGTCCCAAAGATTCTGAGAGACCTGGTAGTCTGAACAATGAGACGTTATAGACTGAACCTGGAGGCAGAGTAATTACTTTATGGGCTACAGCTATACATTTGCTGTATCTCGGCATTCTCCAATGGAAGGTCCAGACTTGTGTAACCGTTTGGCTGATTGTGACTGGCTGAGGCTCATTTTGTTTTGTTTTCCCCTTAGTTACAAAAAATGTTTTCGGGTTAAATTCTTGTTTCCTTAGATAGGAGGCTCCAGCTACAAGAACAGTTTGCCTAGTGACTATGGCTTTAATACCACCTCTTGGTTGTGAGAGTTTAGGGAGGTCACAATCTCTGAAATTTCCTAATCTGTAGAGTGTAATAATATTAACACCCACTTCTTTAGTGTTGTGGTGAGGGCTGAATGAGATACAGTTGAAAGTGCTTGGTTTAGTGTTTGTCAAGCACAAAGAGTAATCTTAACTAATAGGTATCTTAGAATGTTAGGAAGGGACAGAAGTGAGAGTTGACATTTTTATTTCAGTATCTTATTCCCTGGTACCTTAATTAATTGCAGTACACACTTGATACAAGTTTTGTTTTACTTCACAGAAATACAGAAAGTAGAAGAAATCCCACATAAGCCGCAAAAAGACGAAGATGTGACACAGGATTATGAAGAATGGAAAAGGAAAATTCTGGAAAATGCTGCCAGTGCTCTGAAGACTACAGCAGAGTGATTTTAGTTTCCATCCTGGAGTGTGTTGCAAACCTATAGTTTATCGTCACCTCCAGGAAGAAATGAGAGCTTTGAGCTTTGTTTGAAATTTATACCAAGGATCCCATTGCTGTAATAGCAAGTCCATTACATGAGCTGAGTTCTGGGCAGGGGCTGACCCTGGCTTAAGCCACATGAGATCAGCTCCAGTGACTGGCACCACAGATCCCCACAAATGGCAACCATTTTGCTTTTCTGTTGCATTTAGCCAAAGGCAGTCTCTAGACCTATCTAGAATATAAGATCTTACTTAAGTTCTTTTTTGTGATTGTTTTGGTTTGACCAAATATTTTGTACAGTCTGAGTTAATAAATATTATTTTTATGTGCATTTAGGTTGCATGTGTCATTAATTTGAAGGGATCCTTTTTAGGCCAAAATCTTGTCTACTGCAGCAAGAAAAAGAGCCCAATTTATTGTACAGTAGTCCTCCCTGCTCACCAGAGCCCAGACTTGAATCAGATTCCCTGGGTTTGAAACTCTGCTCAGCTGCTCACCACCTATGAAAACTTCAGCAAACTAACTTCTTTATTCCTCATTAATAAAGTAGAAATAAAATTGGTGATACCACTTAGAATCATTTGGAGTACTACAGCCAGTACACATAAAGCATTTAGCATAGTACCTGCTTTAAATATTTAGCAAATACTAGAAAAAAGGCCAGTTAACTATGTGTGTGATATCTTGTCATACCAAGACATCATTTTATTTGAAATTAAGAATGTATGCTCTAGCTGGGCATTGTGTACACCTTTAAACTCAACATTCTGGTAGGCTGAGGCAGGAGGATCTTGAGTTCTGGTTCAGTCTGGGTCACTTACAGACTTAGTGACATCCTGTCTCAATAGACAGGCATCCAGGGGAGGGAGCTCAGTCCACAGGCCCTGGGTTCATTCCCCACTACCAAGTAAGATGTAATGAAATTTCCCACGATGAAGTGTTCGTACCAATCTCTTCAGACTCGCTCAGTAACAACAGTAGTTGTCTCTTATATAATTAAGTCGTGATCCCCCCTACATGGCTGTGAAGTGACTAACAGTAATACTTTTTTTCTCCCCGTGCTTCCTTTTTGTTTTCTTTTTTGAGATAAGGATCTCACTTTGTGGCCCAGGCTGGTCTCGAACTCTAGGACTTAGGCAGTCTTCCTACCTAAGCTGCTACGAAGTTGAGACTAAAGGTGTGAGCCACTCTGCCTGGCTTGCCTGGCCTTATTAACTCTGCAGATTCAGCAGACCGACATTCAGGAAGTGACACAATCAAATTATTCCAACACGGAAATAGCATCTCACAAGCCCTGTGATATTTAAATTCTGGCTGTGCCATTTCTTCCCTAAAAACAGCTCAAAACTTAAATGAGCTTTGGTTTATTCATTTATAAGAGCATGTCCTATGAGAATTAAAAGTGACACTTGCAAAGTGTATGGTATTTGGAAGACATTCACTAATAGCTTGTTAGCTACTGTACAGTAATAAAATTATACCTATATATGTAGATTTTCCCATTTTACCTTTGTAATGTGTACAGTTCACTGTTTTGCAACCAGGCTACAGAATTTTTTCATTTTGCAAAACTGACTACCCATTAAATAGTTTCCTATTCCTCCTCCCTTCCCCAGGCTCCTGGCAACCAGTTTTTCTGTCTTGTACTTCATAGTAGTGCAAATCACAGTATTTCTCGGACTAATTTATATCCTTAGTATAATATGCTAATTTTCTTCTATGTTGTACCTTATATCAAAATATTTCTATTTAAGGTTGAGTAATATTCCGCCATGTATGTAGTGCCCTTTAATATATACTTATCTATTGATGGAACACATTGCTTCCTCCTAGCTGTTGTAATGTCATTGTGAACATTGAACATGGATGCACAGATATTTCTTGCAGACTTTGCTTCCCAATTTTGGTAGTTATATACACAGATGGGGGACTACTGGATCATACTATAATTTGAAAGATTTTGAGGACCAAACCATCTATAGAATCATATTCCCATTCATAGTTCACAAGGGTTCCAATTTCTCCACATTGTTGGCAGTGCTTATTTTCTGTTGCGTTTAGTATGGGATCGGGATGGTTTCCTTGTTTTGAAGTAGCTACCCTAATGGACGTGAGGTGTTATCTTGTGGTTTTTGTCTTTTCTCAATGATTAATGATGACAAATATCTGTGCTTATTGACTGTTACAGATTTCCTTTGTAGAAAGTCTACTCAGATCCTTTGCCCCTTTTTGAATTGGGGTTTTTTTTTTTTTTTGGTTGAGTTATAGTTTTTTATATATTCAAGATATTAGCCCTTGTCAGATACGTGCTTGGCAAATATTTTCTCCCATTGCTTAGCCTGCTTTTTCACTCTTAGCAGTACATTCGTGCACAATTTTTAGTTCTGCTGTAGTCTAGTTGACCTACTTTCACTTTTGTGGCCTGCACTTTGCTCTTATCTTAAATCCAGTATCATAAAGCCTTCCCTCTATATTTAAAAAATTTTATAGTATTAACTCTTACGTTTAGGTCTTTGGTCCATTTTAAATTAAGGGCATTTGCTTTGAAATTACACTGTTAAGATTTGGTTAAATCTGATGTTTCTGAGCCTCTTTTTATAAGAAGTAGAGTTTTTGAACATATTCACATCCCCCATGATGGAAGCTCATTACTCATTCCATCTGTTTCAGTTCTATTTTTATTTTTTAAAAAAATGTTTTTGGAATCTTGGTTCTGTCATCAAAGGTAAAATTTAAAATTAAAAGTTTCTGAGTGTCTCTGCTATATATTTTTACTGTTTGCTCAAATCAGGGTCCATACCTGATACTGTTTTATTAATTTTTTCTTATAGAAAGAGGACATGCTTATTACAGAGAAATTCCAAGTGGTTCAGAATATAATGAAAAGCAGAATTCCCGCTCCCCAGCAGCACAAGAAGAATTTTTCCTGATCACCTTTTCACACCATGCTTTTTGTTAAATTTCTTGCATATCCTATGACTTTTTAAGGCACATGAGCATATGTCTCTTCATAAGAGGTGATACCATATGTATGTTCTATGATTTTTAAAAGAAAGGATGTCTCTCAGTACATCCAGATCCATCGTGGTAGGGTAACTAGTGGTCAGTTTGTAATGCCCAGCTGAACTGAATAAACATGGTTGGATGTGAATGAGAACTAGAGGGAGAGACGTTGGCTACTGATTTTCTGGGAAAAGCTTGCTATGGTTGGTTTTCCTGATGCAAACTTGGCTGTTCTCTGAGGAGGACCTCTGGTCCTCACTGTCACTGAGAATGGCTTCTGTTGTTGTCAAGGGACTCTGATCTTCACTGTGAGCGTCACTTCCTTGCTCCAGTGTGACCCCTCGACCGAGTGGCACAAACCTTCCCCCTCCAGGACAGGTTTTCTGGCTTCCACCCCTGGCCTCTGGGCCTTCCAGTGTAGAGCCTCGATACAGAAAATCATGAGACATTGCCATGGGCTCTAGGCCGCTGGCTGGACTCGTGGAGGACATTGTCTTGGACTCCAGGCCCTCAGCTGGACTGGTGTGGGATCCAGGCTCTTGTCTGGACTTAGCAATAATTTCTAAAATCTTTGAGTCTGGTATGAAGCTAATCTCTTGTGCTCCTCTGCGTTTGACTTTTGGGGTGACTATTACAAAACAGCCCTATAAATTATGTGTTGTATTATACCTATTCCCTTGCCAACCCTGACCACATCTATCTTTAATGCCTTGACCTGCTGCCCAGTGCACACGGCAAAGCTTACGTAGCTCACACAGACACATGTGCGTTGTTTCCAATAGTGCTGTAGTGAACACTGTGCATAAACTTCTGTATACTTGTTCAAGTACTGAGCGATAATTTCTATAAAAATGGAATTGCTGCATGGTGGGCATGACATTTGGATACCCAAGCATCAAAAATAAGAACATGCTGTTTTCTCCACCCTTAGCAACTCCAGAAATCTGGTAAGTGAATGAAGTGGACACTGACAATTTTTTAGGGTTCCTTGCTCAACAGCTCTCAATCACTATTGTTCTTATCAAATGAAAAAGCCCCTATTATAAATAGTTGATACCACCGCAGTTGTAATCTAAAATCTGGAGGGCCAAGTACACATTAGAGAATTAGAGAACTAAAAAATACCCAGAAACCTCAAGCTTCATAAAGCTCCTCTTTAGTTCAGGTTTTTCATTTATTTTGTTTGTTTAGTACTGTTGTTTGGGTTTGGAGAAAGGGTCTGGCCTTAACTCACTATGTAGCCCAGGGTGGCCTCAAACCCCAGATGATCCTCCTGCTTCAGCCTCCTTAGGATTAGAATTACAGGCATGTGCCACCACGATACCCACCTCTTAATTTCAGTTCAGGGAGGCCAAAATCTACATTACCTCTCACCTGTTTGGGCCTGTCCTACATACACCCCTCACAGACATTGCAAAGAAACAGTTGCTTTAGGTAACAAAATATCAGGGGAAAAGTTAATTAAAATTTGGTAGATATGGTACAGACTCCACTAAACTCGTGGCTATTAGGCCCTTAAAATATGACCAGTGCAGCTACAGAACTGAATTTCTAATTAAATGTAAAAATAGACACTTCATTCAATTATTGGGAAAACTGAAGTATGTTTCAGACAACTTGAGCGCATATATTTTTTTCCACACTGAATTTTGTGAAATCTAAATAGTTATTTCCCATGAAAACCTAGCATCTAAATTATATGTGCTATAAGTATAAATTATATACCAGGTTATAGAGCTTTAGCAAGAAAAACTATCTCTAATTTTAAGGTATCATACTGAAATGTTTTTCATATTCTGGACTAAATAAATTATTTAAATTAATTTCAGTGAATATTTTCAAAGGAGCTACTAGAAAATTTTAAGTTATGAATATGGCTGATATTGCTCTCAATAGTGCTGATCTAGATCAAGATAATTACATTTTTCTGGGAAGAAGATTGTAGGTCCACAAGGACCTTAAGTTCCAAATAGAATAAGAACTACAACACGAGATGGAATTTCCAGGAACCTTCCCAGCTGTCCTCAGCAACCTTCCCATTGCCAGGTGTGGTGGTAATCACCTGTAGGAAGCTGAGTCAGGAGGATCCCACATTTGAGCCCAGCCTGGACAATTTAGCAACTTAGCAAGTCTTTGTCTCAAAAAAAAAAAAAAAAAAAAAAAAAAGGATTGGGGATGTGTGTACAGACCATGGGTTCATTCTCCAGGACCACTTTTTTAAAAAGCATTTTTTCATAAAAATCACTGTCACTGTGTCACTCATGCTGGTTTCCAGCAGCCATCTCTTGGGATGCTTGTTCACAAGCTGATCAGTTTGGAGGAGGCCTAGACATGCTGATACTGAAATTTTAGTTCCCTGACAAAGCGATAACCCTAAAAAGTCTTTATTCTGGTGGATGAAAAAAAAATTCTTAAAGGCTGTGAAACTGTTGGATGTCTGATTAAAAACTAAATCACTATAGGGGCAGGGGATATAGCTCAGTGGTTCCGGCGCCTGTCTTGCAAGTGCAAGGACCTGGGTTCGCTCCCCTGTAACCACATACCATACTGGGTGTGGAGACTCACGCCCAGCAGCAGTCAGTACCACTACCATGGTGCCGGGCGTGGTGGCTCATGCCTGTAATCCCAGCACTCAGGAGGCAGAGGCAGGAGGATTGCTGTGATGTGAGTTGGAGGCTGAGCTCAGGGCCAGCCTGAACCACAAAGTGAGACCATGTCTCAAAAGAAACCAAAAACAAAACAAACAAACAACCAAACAAAAAACAAACAACTAAATCACTACACCCACTAAAACAGCTGATTTAAGCAGGTAACAGAAGTACTGTCCTGGGCCAGGGATTTAGCTCAGTGGTTCTGGCGCCTTTCTTGCAAGTGCAAGGGCCCGGGTCCAATCTCCAGTAACCACATACCATACTGGGCGTGGAGACTCACCCCAGCAGCAACCAGTACCACATACCACAGTGCCAGGCGTGGTGGCTCATGCCTGTAATCCCAGCACTCGGGAGGCAGAGGCAGGAGGATTGCTGTGATGTGAATTTGAGGCTGAGCTCAGGGCCAGCCTGAACTACAAAAGCGAGATCCTGTCTCAAAAAACCTAAAAAAAAGAAGTACTGTCCTATATAAATCAGGTAGAAGTGAGCCAGGTATGCTGGCACATGCTTGTAATGCCAGTACCTGGGAGGCTGAGGCAGGAGAATCACCATGAGTCCAAGGCCAGCCTGAAATATGTACTAAGGTCCTCTCTCAAAAAAGCACATACAGAAACCAGTACTGAAATGTATACATGCAGTTTATAAATGTTTTATTTGCTCACCACATTGAGAAGTGCTATTTCAGTAAATGGATGTTGGGACTATTTTAATGCATATAGTCAAGTTTTTAAAAGCACCCCATATATAAAAAGTATATATTTTAAAATGACAACATCAAAAGTAGTATATCCTTAATAAAGCATAGGAAGAGGACTTCTTTATTGCTTTTTTGTGTTCTTCCCAAAAAGGTTAATATCATTACATTCTTTTTTCACATCTTTTTTTTTGTTGTTGTTACCAGCAATCAAACTCAGGACCTTGCCAGGTAGGTTACTTCTTATATTGCATATTAGTTTTCAGACTTACAAGACCAGAAGTTCAAAACCAAAAAATGAGAGTCAAGACTGCAGGAGTAGAAGCAAAAATGAAGGTGGGTAAAGAATTTAAAAATGCAGTCAGTATTTCCAGCCTTTTAGCTAAGATCAAGTAAATATTTTCAGATTTAGTCATGATTGATATACTTTGAAATTTTACACAAAACTGAAGGAAGCATGTTGGTGTTGATTCTTTAGAAAGAACATAAGTTTAAACAAGTTTGGAGATCACTGTCCTAAATCATTACAACATGACATTAGATTAGGGAAGTACAAGGTTTGCTCAACCTAAGCAAGTCAAAATTCTAGGAATTCTCTGTATTGGAATACTTTCACTGGAAAAGGTAATTCTGGGTAACATCCCCTTATATAATAGCTAAGTTTCAAATTCAAGTTTGACATATACAGATAGGAAAGACCATTTCTACTTACCTAAGTATGCCTACATTTTAATACTTGAAAAGTTTAACACAGCATTTCAAACTTAGTGATCTTACAGAGAGAAGAAGTTTCTATGATACTTTCTTTATAGTCATAAGGAAAGGAAGAGTCAACTTTTTTGTTATAAAATTAGAAGAATCAATAATAGCAAAATGCCAGACTATTTAAAATCTTGAATCATCTCTTCAAATCAACAATGGCCTCAGTAATTTCTGGGCCTTCTGGAGCAGCAGAGTTGATTATTAAGAAGTTGGGAATTTTCTTAACCTATTGGCAGCAGTCACCACGTAGAAATGTTTCTTGCAGTAAGGAGAGAAGGAAAAGAAAAAGCATATATTAGGTCTTTAAAAAGAAACATTGAAAGGAATCCAGCCACTTAAAGTTGTTTAAAATTAATAATCTAAAGGGAAAAACAAGTTTCTAGAATAGTCATAGTAAAATGAAAAGCATGACCTGCAGAGGTGTCTGGAGTGTGATGAGAGAACAAGATATCCTGCACTTTCACATAAAAGAACAGACTACCCTAGGACAGCATTTCTCAAACTGTGACTCACAGCCCATCAGTGGGTTGTGAAATCAAGTTTTTAGACTGTAAACAACTGTTTTGTAAAAAATAAAACCAAATAGCATAGAAATTAGAATGTATCACAGAATACACAAAATTATATCTTAAGTATAGATAGGGATGTGTATCTTTTCATAGAGTGGTTAACAAAATAACAAATGTGATGTTCATGCTTTATGTGTATACATATACTTGTGTACTGGTTCCCTACATAAGGTTTTGTTGTTTTGTTCTGCTTTGGATGTTCTGGGGCGTGTTTGGCTGTTGGTTTTGGTTTGGTGCTGGGATTTGACCTAGGCATAGTAAGTAAGAATCATCTATCCCAAGGAGCGATGGCCCCTGCCCTGTTTTGTGTTTTAGTGAAGACCAGAATCAGCACCAAAATGTTGGAAAGCCACCTCCCTGGATGATAACTACTATTAAGAAAAATCCTGTGTCCATGTTACCAGAGAGGTCTGTTATAAACAAAGCTATGCAGTTTTAAAAACTTAACAGGGCTTTCCCACACCCCTTTCTGAAATGTGGATGAATCAGGCCTCAAGCGACAAGCACTTAGTTCAGGAATGTTACTACTTCCATCACAGAGAACACACCAAGGTGGGATCAAAACATACAGTCAATGTTTTACAAATTATTTTTAAAATTATTACAGTAAAAGACTGTCAGGAGCAATCCTATTTGGGAAAATTAATTGGACAAGTGGGACTATGACCGGGACGAGCTTTCCTGCCTGAAGACTAGCAAGGACATCGCCAGTCCTGTGGACTTGACTCTATCTTCACCTCTGGGATCAACAAAGACCCCAATAGTCCCAAGTGCTGTGATGCTCCAGGGCAGAACTACACCAGGACCTTCATCTATATAACTCTTCATTGTTCTAGGATGTAAAAACGTGCTTCCCTCTGAGTGACCTGTTATCGTACTTACTTCTAATGGACTGAATAAAAGTGTAGCAAGCTTGGGTTTGCATCTTTTGTGGCCCAGAGCAGCGTGAATCAGGCCCAAGCTCAGCTTCTTCTCTAAGTCTCATTTCTGCCTATTTATTATTTCACCTTGTGTCATTGGACTCACAGGAGGAGACTAGAATTTAGACTGCTAAGATTCTAGTTACATCCCCTGCCCCTGTTGCCTACAAAAGACATATCACCAGGTGTGAAAGTGTACAGCTATAATCCTAGCACGCAGGCGGCTGAAGCAGAAGAACCTCTGTGAGCTTGAGGCCAGCTTGAGCTATGTAGTAAATTCAAGGCCAGCCTCAACTCTAGTGAGACCTTGTCTCAAAACAAAAAAAGAGAGATATTAACATTAATCCTCTTCAAAATCCTTCCCTTCACTTCAAACACACTTATCCTGTCATTCTGGCCACTTTCTGAAGGCAGGTCTGGAGTCCTCTTTTGTGAGTGTTTATAATTGTGCTGTTGTGGCTACCTTGATTTCCTGAATGGATTCAGAGCATTCATCTCTCCTGTCCTTTTGACTGGGGAAGGATCAGAAGTGTCACAGTGTCAGAGCCAGTGACAGGTGGATGAGAACGCACCTTAATGCTTGCACAAGCTGCCTTTCCATTGGATGTCCTTAGCAGCGGCATTCACTTTATTTTTTTTTTTATCACACCTTAGGGTTTCAGAAGAACTGCCTCAAAAGTGGTGAGGATGATGGGATAATTGTATTTGAAGCAAGAAGGAGCATTTTGCAGGGAATTAATGGTTATATATCTTTTAGTGCAATTAATTTTTTTTTTTTTTTTGAGACAGGGTCTCGCTTTGTAGTTCAGGCTGGCCCTGAGCTCAGCCTCAAACTCACATCACAGCAATCCTCCTGCCTCTGCCTCCCAAGTGGTGGGATTACAAGCGTGAGCCACCACGCCCCCGGCACTGTGGTATGTGGTACTGATTGCTACTGGATGTGAGTCTTCACACCCAGTATTGTATGTGGTTACCAGGGATCGAACCCAGGTCCTTGTGCTTGCAAGACAGGCACTGGAACCAGTGAGCTAAATCCTTGGCCCACTTTTTTTTTTTTGAGACAGGGTCTTGCTTTTGTAGTACAAGCTGGCCCTGAGCTCAGCCTTGAATGCACAGCAATCCTCCTGCCTCTGCCACCCGAGTGCTGGGATTACAGGCGTGAGCCACCATGCCTAGCACTGTGGTATGTGGTACTGATTGCTGCTGGGCATGAGTCTCCATGCCCAGTACTGTTGTATGTGGTTACAGGGAATCGAACCCTGCCCTGTGTGCTTACAAGACAGGTACCAGAACCACTGAGCTATATCCCCTGCCTTAGTGCAATACATTTTTAAAAATTTAAACATTTATGATATATGTTGAGAATATCTCACATGCTCAACTTCATTCTACCTCTTCAAGTGTCCATTTTCTGGTCTGTGGTTTAAAAAAAATCAACCTAATATCTTTTAACATGATTTTTTTCCTTCTCTGATCTATTTAGAATAAAAATATACGCAAAAATTTAGTGACAGTTCCTTCAAAGGTCAGAAGACAAATACTTCCCTTACTGAAAGAAAAAGAAAATACCTTCCATTTTCTCTGGGCCATGTATTTCTGCAGCAATAGTTGGGACTTGAGGTGAACTTTGGATTTCGAGGCTTTGGCAGGCAAATCATTCAGCCACTCATGTTTCAGGCACTGCGCGGCACTCATTCTGCAGCTGTGAAGTCAAATGGCCGTTGAAACTTTTAGTCAGGCTGGCTTTCCTGACTACCCACAATGGTTCCATTAGGCAAGAAGCCAGTCAGTAGAACACTGTAATCATCCAGACACATTCATGTCACACACCCAAAAGAGAACTTGTCTATAATTGCCCACTTAAAAAGCCCTAAAGGGCTGGGGATTTAGCTCAGTGGTTCTGGTGCCAGTCTTGCAAGCACAAGGAACTAGGTTCGATCCCGGGTTAACCACATACAATACTGGATGTGGAGACTCGTGCCCAGCAGCAATCAGTACCACATACCACGGTGCTGGGCGTG